>CAUYRH010067437.1:0-16951 GCA_963574655.1 Perodicticus potto | reverse complement strand
ATCTGGTTTAGGTCTCTTTTGCAGAAGAGGCTTTACATGAGCATGATCATAAAGGATGCAATTAAACAATCCATATACACCATCATTGATGTAATACATAAAGGTTTGTTCACTGGACTTGTCTTCATCATCAGAGCCTATCAGTTCCTTTAATACAATATTTTGGCAATGATATTAACTGCAAGTGCGAAGACTGATGCAACATAATATCCGCCTGGCTCAGCTATGATTCTCACTCCAGAGTCTCCCGGAAAGTACTTGTCCAATGCTGGGTTGATTACACTAGTGATCTCTTCAAATTTAAGCTTCAGGAAAGCCACCACCAATAGCAAGCAGGTACATGCTGAAACCAACCTCACCTCCCATGTCAAAGACACAGCGGGCATCAGAAATTGCCTGCATGAAGGTCTCAGGATCAGTACAGTCACTTCCTATGTGGACGTTGACACCAATGACATCAATATTTAGCTCTTTTGCCCATTTCAAAAGAAGTCTGCTGGTTTTGAGTGTGGCACCAAATTTAATACTGAGTCAACAGACTGCTTTGGAATCATCAGTGACAATCTGCAAGACCAACTTGGCCTTTGGATTTGCTCTGGCAACATTCATCAACTCGACTTCACTGTCAAAAGTCATCATCTGGATCCCATTATTGGCAGTGTACTTAATTTGAGACACTTGTTTACAAGGATTTGCATAGATAATCCTCTCTGGAGGCATCCTGAGACTTTGTACCAATTGTACTTCAGTCTTGCTAGCATAGTCAAATCCTGTCCCAATGGCAGCGAGGGTCTTCACAATGGCTCTACTGTGATTACATTTGACTGCATAAAAGGGAGTGACACGAGGAAGAGCTTTTAGTTATCTTCAGTGTTTCTTCAGAACATGTCTGAGGTCTGCTACATGGAAGGCATCCCTATCGTAAGAAGATGAAACGTCATTGAATTTTCGGTCCAGAATGTCCTTGGCAGTAAAACCTTCATCAAGTGAGTGGCAGTCAAACTCTTCATTACTAATATTGCTCATGGTTTCTTCCTTTTTTTTTTGTAGAGACAGAGTCTCACTTTATCACCCTAGGTAGAGTGCCGTGGGTTCATACAGCTCACAGCAACCTCCAACTCCTGGGCTTAGGAGATTCTCTTGCCTCAGCCTACCAAGTAGCTGGGACTACAGGAACCTGCAACAATGCCCGGTTATTTTTCTGTTTTGCAGTTCGGCCGAGGCTAGGTTTGAACCCGTCACCTTCAGTATATGGGGCTGGCACCCTACTCGATGGTTTCTTGATGTTTCTTTGAAAAACTAAGAGACGGAATTTAAAGAAATACTTCCAGCTTCTCACAAAGGCAATTCTCCAGGAATTCTGAGTCCCACTGTGTGTGTCCTCCGAGCAACAGTGGAAACGTTCTTAGAGCATCCAGGCACCGCAGGCCAGCCCCATGGAGAAGCCAGAAAGCTGCCACCTGCGCAGAGCCTGAGCTGGAGCAGGAATCAAGCTGCAGGAGCGCTTGGCGGCCCCCTCCCCACTCGTCAGCGCCTGGCTACCGCCTGTGAGAGATGCCACCCGAGGTGGTGCCAGAGAAGCTGACAGAGGGGCAGCCGAGGCTGCGACTTCAGGGACTGACCTCCACATTTTCAATGTCAATAGAAAATGGGTTATGGAAAAGGCTTATGTCCTGTTCATGGAGATGAAGCTCTTTAAATCTAAATTGGAACTTCTTTTGCAACTTTTCCAGTGACTCCACACGTGTTTTGTTTGGGAATGCAACCAATGGTTTTTCCGCTAACAGATTTTGCAGTCTGGGGATGAGTCCACTGCTAACTAAACAGGGCAGGCAGCAGGGGCTAAAACACCCGCAGGGCCAGATAAATATCCTCAGTGGGCCGCATGTGGCCTGCAGGCCCTAGATTGAGGACCCCTGCTCTAGAGTCTAGAGTGAGTTCATCCTTTCCTATATTTGGCAGTAATGGACCTTAATGATCACTTTATTCCAAGAAAGAACTGTTGCGTTTGAGGCTCTATTGCAGCACAGTTGACTTTTAATTCATATGGGTCTTTCTAGGTTTTTACATGTTAAGTCTATTCTATACTGAAAGATCCTTTCTCATCAGGAACATATCAATATCTGAGTACCAGGCTCTGCATCAGATTGTAAGCACCCAGATGCCAATTACATCTTTCCTCACGTTTCAATATGTGTCTATTTTAGTGCACTGTCTAATATAGGGGTTGGAAAGATACAGCCTGTAGACCAGATGCACCATCTTTTTTCATATGTCCTGTAGATTTTGGTGGCTTAGAAAATTAAGAATTGTTTTATGTACACCCATGCTAAAAAAGAAATTAAGGATATTTCAAGATCCATTAAAAAAAAACAACAAAACATCCATGTCTGTAAAAAATAACTTTAGTGACCCCCAGGCCACACGTATTTAAGATTTGTCTTAAATCTTAAGTACGTGTGGCTTGGGGGTCACTAAAAAATGTATCTTTTCCACTACACTAGCTAAATAGAGTAGTTAAGACAGAGACCATGGCAGTGCCTGTGGCTCAACAGAGTAGGGCACTGGCCCCATATGCCAGAGGTGGCAGGTTCAAACCCAGCCCCGGCCAAAAACTGCAAAAAAAGACAGAGACCATGTACTGTGCCCGTCTCTGCACTACAACTCATGAACTATATATTGTCTTGAAGATGTTATGAAATTACATCATTGCGTTCACCACACATATCACCACACATATTACCAACCAAATGAATACATTTTCACACATAAAATATGCAAAATCTTTTTAAAGATTATTAGTAGATAAGCATTTGTAATAAAATTTACAGGTAAGGGAGATAGAGACTTTGAATTAAGAGAAATGTTATCCCATTAAAGAAGATTTTTTATTCTGATCTTTGGTGGATTTATATTATAAAAACTACTATGATATCTTGGTGTCAGTATGATACCTTGAATTTCATCAGTTCATTTTTTGGATATCTGCTATTTCTCCTGTTTTCTTTATACAATATCCTCTTTTTTGTTTCTCAGCCTATAAGACTAAAATATTTGCTCTGTCTCTTTAGTGAAAATAATTTGTCAAACACAGCTCTGATGAGTATTGACTACTACTCTTTGTTTTTCAAGGATACTAACAGTTTCTCCACTGTTTTTGGAGGCTTTTCCATTTAGAGTTTTAGATTTATTTACAGTCCCATTATTCCACAGTTATCCTTAGTCTCTGAAAGCCAGAAAGAGAAAAAAATGTAACCAGAACAGATGTCTGCTTCTTGAGGATAAAGTGATGGCCTTTCTGAATGAGAAGGGTCTGCATGTACTAACCTTGCTACCAGATACTCATAATGTAGTTTGGCGTTGGTCTCTATTGATGGAGGGTGGGAAATTCAGAGATAGGTTGTTCATGTTGGATGCGACTTCATGCTGTTGGACTTGAGAACCACCACAATCTCTGGCACCTTGGCAGATCCATCTTTCAGTATCAGTGGCCAGTAATAAAGACAAAATGGTCAAAAAGTTTTCATCTGCTCAGTTCAGATCTTCCTCTTAAGGAGTGATCTCTGCGGTGAATTAGTATGTGCTACAACAGTTAACATTTTGTGTCCACTTCTAAATGTTCATGTTCAAGTGCATGCCTCTAACCCGGATCTATTTGTGTCTGATCTTCCAGTTTTATATATAAAATATGTTTAGTCCTCTGCAAAATGTCTTCCTATTCGAACTTAAACAAGACTCTGATCTGATCTCATAACCATCCTTTCGAGACACATCTTCATTTCTCTCCTGAATTATTGCACTGGTATTTTTGGTTCCCTCCACTCCACCACCCTCCCCTTCTCCTTTCATGCTCATTTACAATACTCTATGCTACTAGGTTGATTTCAGGACACTTTTTAGCCACTTATGTATTCTGCAGAGTAAAATAATTCAAAATAAGGTAGTGACATTGGAAACCTGCTAAGATGGAGTTTAATGGAAAGAGGGGAGGAAAAAACCTCTTGACTAATTTTCTAGATCAAAATAACATACATTCTAGACATTTGAGGTATAACATTATATGCATGTATATGTATAATTAATCTAGAATTTAGTTTTTCAGGGGTCACTCATGAATATAACCATGCTTTGTAATGGTAAATTCTTAATCATAACACAACTTGAAAATATAACTGTTAGTGTTCATTTTATTGTTGACGTTTTATTGTAAAACATGTCATGTAACTGACCACTTTATCTTTCACTTGAGCAAACGTCCTTCATCAGCGTTTTCTTACCCTACTTCACTGGCTATAGCTTTTCAATGCCATGCTTATCATTTCTTCTCTAGCACTCTTCTAATTTCTTAAGCACCTCAGAGTTTAATAATAGTACCTTTTCTTTTCTGCTGTACTCTTTCCCAAAATGATTAGTGCATCCAATCCCGTTGCTTCATATAGCAATTATGCACTAGTGATTTTGGACTTCGCCTTGATATTTTGACTTGACCATCCTTCTGTCTATCCAGTATCTTCACAAGAATGTCTAATAAGCATTGTGAATTCAACAAAGCCAAGAGTACTCTAGAACTCTATTTCCAATATTTTCTCTGTCTTTGGCATGCCTATTACCTCAACTCCTTCCCCACCTGTGTAAATAGTACCACTGTCCACATAGTTTCTCAGGCCCCAGAACACAGGCATTACCACTAAATTGTTCTTATTTTCAAATCCTAAATTCAATGCATTACTAAAATCTTTTCTACAAAATAACTATCAGTTAAACCATGTCTTTCCATTTCCTCTGCTACAACACTAATCCAAATAGCTACAATCTCTCCCTACCTTATCTTGGTATCTTTTTGACGTCATTAAAGTAGAAATAAGGTCAGACTATTCTCAGCTGGCTAGAGCTACAGTTTGCAGAAAATCACAGTAATAATGTCTTCAATGTGATGAAAGCTTATTTCTTTCTTGAATAAATACAGGCAAGCCAGAAATGGGGCAGTTCCCAAACTGACAGAAACACAGAATTTCCCTTCCTGCTGATTTGTCTTTCTTTCTTTTTTTTTTTTTATTAAGTCATTTGTACATAGATCGTATATGCATTTATGCCATTATGTGTTTCGATGTGTTGATTATTTGTACAAATTAGAGTGCTTACATGCCACTAATCAACGTAGCTTTCACCTCATTTACCCAATTACAGCATTAAGACATTTGTGTTCTACACCTGATAGATCCAACTTGTGCTTGCATTATGCTCCACAGGTATGGTCTCCCTACTAACCCTCCCTCTTTCAATCCACCCCCTTCCCCTTCCCCTCCCCCTCCCTTTCTCTCCTTCTTCCATTGGTACATGAATTTCATTTCATGATCTGAGCTGTTTGCCAAACTTCTGAACGTCATTAGCTAGAACTTAGCTAGAGGTTGCATCTAGCTACAAAAAAAGCTGGCAAGAGTAACATATATTCCAGGCAGCTATGTACTCTAAGAGAAATTAAAAATTCAATTTTCAAGGATGAAAGAACATACATTAGAAAACAATTAACCCTCTGTACCACACACTATGTTGTTTAAGATCCTGTAATAGTTCTTTACGACACAGCATAAAATGTAAACTTTTTCTATGTCCTATCAAGACGTCCATGATTTTCTCCTGACTAACCCTATGGCCTCATTTCCTAAATCACTACCTCTCACATCATTCATTTTATTCCTACTATCTCATAATTGTTATTATTTTTTTTTTTTTGGTAGTTTTTGGCTGGGGCTGGGTTTGAACCTGCCATCTCCAGTATATGGGGCCAGCACCATACTCCTTTGAGCCACAGGCACTGCCCTAATCATTATTCTTTTGAACAAATCAAAAGATTTATTTGTTTATTTGTTTATTCCCATTCAGGAGCATTGATCTTATTTTTGTTTATACTTAGAATATTCTTTTCTTGATTTTCCTTTAGCTCCTCTCTTCCCAAATGTGACGAATCCACTCAGAAGTTCCCTTCCCACAGAGACACTTTCTCTTTACCACACTGCTGCATCCTCTGATGTATTAGCATATGATATCCTCTCTGGGTACTCACAGCACTTAAAACAACAGCACATATATTTTTTGTTTTATTTTTCTCCTATATTTCTCCAAGCAAATGTAAAATGCCTTCTAAAGGCTAGAATTCACCCATTTTTTATGGATATCACTAAATCTCCTACCTGACATATGCTGGGTATATACAAATATTTTAATAACTATAATTTATGGATTGCATTAATCTAATACTGTTATCAAACATTCTTATATATAACTTGACAAGTCAATAATATCCTCTGTTTTATATTTACTTTATTGTTGTATTTATTTATTGTATACTTGATTATATCGGATAGAACAAACTATCTCTAAAACTATCACTTTGGTTCGGAATTCCACAGCAAGTTTTTGAAGGTGAATTTTATGACCTTCATAAAATGACCACATTTTAAATAAATAAAAATCTGTTAAAATCTTGTTTGTATCTTAAACTTAGGAGTTAATTTATAGACAAGGTGAATTACTTTATTGTCTAGATGTCTTCTCTTTTGGCAATATGTTGTATCATTCAAATTGTTTAGTTTTATTTTATTTTAATTAATAAATTTCATTGTTTTCCTCTTGCAGATTTAAGCATTTCTTGCTTAGTTTATTCTGAGATGCTTTATATACTTGTTAGATCAGAAATAAATAGCTTATACTATAAGATTTTATCAAAAACATTATAACTACCTTAAAAATCACAACTCCTTAATAAATTGCCTGGAATATCTGATTAATTTTAATTGTTATGCTACTTACTAAGTATTTGAAATTTTCATGTTTTTAATCACAAATCTTCAAATAAACATAATTTACTTTCATCAGTAAATAAAAATGCTAGTTTTTGTTTTAAAAACTTCATTTCATGCAAAAAATGCAGTAGTATATTTATATCTTTATTCTAGATCTGAAAAAATTTTATGAGAAATTAACATTTGTATTTATTATTTTATTAACATGATCATGCATTTTACTAAGAATATAAATTATATGATTATATCATTCCATATTTAAATATCTTTGAGCTCTTTGAATATACTTTATTTGATCAAAATTAATTCTTCTATTTATCCATTATTTTATGTAAACATGTTATTAATTTCTCCCACTGAATTGAACTATATTCTTTGTCATGTCACATATCCTCATCAAAACCATTATTTATTTCTGTGTTTGCCACTCAGTTCATTATTACAGTGCCATTACCACTTGTATCTTGATTTCAGGGGTCTTTGAATACATTCAAGTATCTATCTAGTAATGAAAGTCTGTGCTTGTCGTTTATATTTTTCATAGTTTTGGAAGAATTTTTTAAAAATTATTTTATATAAATGTCATTGCAAAAACTTTGAAAACTGAAATGACATTAGAATCACAACAGGCAGAATGCTAGTATAACTTCATGCCTGAATGTAACCAGTTTAGTTGTTTTTCAGAATAAAAATATCATGTCTAGGCATTGTGCAGGCATCTGTGGTTCCAGCTACTATGGAGACTGAGGACTGAGGCAAGAGAACTTGAACCCAAGAGTTTGATGTTGCTGTGAGCTATGATGTCATAGCTCTCTACCCACAGTGACAGAATAAGACTCCATCTCAAAAAAGAAAAAATTTTTTTTTTCTAAAAAAAACAAATTAAAATAAAAATATCAACATCCCCTCCAGGTTTTAAATGCCAACTTTCTCAAAACTCATGATATAATATCAAATATTTCCAGTATATTATTCAACATTTTCAACACATAAAAATCCACAAAAATCTCAACTGCCATAATAAAAGGCAATCATCAAATACCAAAATGGAAAACACACAGGTTTTGGAATTAATTGACAGAGATAATAAACATTCCAACAAGTAATTATGAACACTCTTGAAACAAATGGTGAAATAGTGTCTCTACAGAAAAACAAGAGTTGTAAAGAATCTATAGATGAATATTTAGAACTAAAAATTATAATAGCAAAAGTAAGATGTAGTAAAAAAGATGGATATAATGATACCTTTAAGACAGCTTAGTCTCTGCTCTAATGAGACTAAGACAAGTTTAGTGTACAACTTGGAACTATTTAAATGTTTCTGTTAATATTGCAATAAACAACTCTTAAAGTAGAATATTTCAGTTTTAAAAATATTTTTCTAGGTGAGGTATGGTGGCTCATGTCTGTAATCCCAGCTCTCTGGGAGGCCAAGGCAGGTATACTGCCTGAGCTCATGAGTTCGATATCAGCCTGAGCTTGAGTAAGACCCTGAAAATAGCTGGGCATTGTGATGGGCACCTATAGTCCCATCTACTGGGGAGGCTGAGACAAGAGGATCACTTGAACCCAAGAGTTAGAAGTTGCTATGATCTAAAGACACCACCGCACTCTACCAAGGGTAATCAAGTGATACTCTGTCTCAAAAAAAACAATTATTTTTCTTATGTTTTCAAACCGTATTATTATGCAGCAGTCATCTTTTAAAAATTAAAGATGGGATTTGCTTTCATCTTAGCTGACAGAATTTCAACATTAAAAACAGATCTCATTTATTCTCTCTACTTCACATCTATCTTCCATACAACAATTATTTGCAATGAAATTTTATTACCAGGGATCCATTAATTGTAGGATAAAATGAAGTATAAAATATGGGGTCTCTATATAAGTACATTATTATTACTTATCACTAATGATAGTGGCCTGGTTACAAGAATTTCTTAACCCCTAACTGCATTCTTAAAATATAAGCATATGAAAGATTAAGAATCTGACTAGGTTATATCTCGCTTCTATGAAGGCAATTAAAGTATGAACTCTTAACACCTTATTCTTGGGTACATGAGTGAAAATATACTTCGTGTAACCTTTTTTTCACATGGCATCACACACACAGCTTAGAGATGGGATGTTTTTCAATGTTGGTGCTTACTTTTGGTATAGAAAAATGTGAGCTTTAAGTTCTTGTTCGCAAACAAGTTCCATCTCCATCACTGCTGCTAGTTAAGACATTTTTATTTGTCCTCGGGCTTACTGTGTAGGGTTATGCTGCTAACTCTTAAGACAGCAAGATGTCACCCAAGGTCTGTCATTGATCCTGTATTAATAATAGGGGAGAGGGAGGGTTCCTCAGGACAAAATTGCTAGTTATGTTATAATGTATGATTTGCTACCTTTTGCTTTGCTTTCTCACTCTTCCCATTTTTGCGTCATCTTCATTTTGCTTGGGAGACAGTAGAATAGGAGGTTAAGTTGGCCCAGACTTTGGAGATGAACTCCCTGCGTTTGAATCTGAGGTCTACTCATGACCAGTTATAAAAATTTTTATATAATGTATAATATTCTTAAGCTCCAATTGACTCATCTGCAAAATGGAAAAACTGTATGAATTTGATCATGTGATTAGTGATATTTTATGTATAATGTTATCATAGTACATGACATATAAAAAACGTATTTGCTCCTTATTTATGGTGGCAAAGGAAAAATCGAGTTTTATTTAGGCATGGAAAATTTTAAATTATCGCTGTAATGATGTTCGTTTTCTGTTTGACTAAGAAAGATTAATAAATACTTATATTACAAATATATGCAATTTTAAGGAATAGCATACAAGAACAGGGAACAAAACCATATGAGCAGTTTGTCACTGGGTGATGAGTGTTTCCTGAGATATTGTCAACCTCATTACATTCTGAGCTTTATTAAATGTTTTGTAAAAGTATTTCATAGTAACCCTGAGGCCTTAAAAACATTGCATCCAGAGATCTTTAGAATTGCCATCAAATGTAATCATACTTTCTGTCTATTCAGTTTTTCTTTAAGAAAAATTAATTCAATATGATTTTATGATAATGTCTGACTCCTTAAATTTAATTATTTTAGAACATCTTTTCTTTCAAATTTGTTCTTTCGTTCTGGGAAGTTCAGCTCAAAACTTCTCAATAATTATGAAGCCTACCATTATTAGTACATTTATCTTTTTTACTTTTTATTTGAAAATGTTTGAGTGCAATAGCATTTAAAACTTTACCATACTTTAATGAATTACTAATAAACGTCTTCCAGCCAGACAATAAAACATTTCAATTTTGCAGGCTATAGGACATACATATATATATGCTTTCGATGGTGTTCTTTTAGATCAAAATAGTTAATAATACTTATTTGTTTTCTCCTGGGCAAATCAACACTATATTTGGCCTCTTATATCCCAAGGAATTTCTAAAGCAATCTCTTATTATTCAAAAGTTCTTAACCAGATCCTCAAGAACCTTAAATTTTCTTGTGATTCCATTTTTATGCTGTCTGTATGACTCTATGTTATTTTCTAAAGAGGAGAGACATCTATGGTTGATACTATTTATTCACTAATAGTTTTAGTCAAAAAGGGTATAAAAATGCCTAAGAAAAGTAACCATTTTATCAAAGTAATGTGTGATACCTAAGGCATTATTTATTCAGAAGAGTTAAATCCCAAATTCAATACTTTTCCAAGACTGCCTGTAATTAATAGCAAAAGAGGATTTCAGAGTGCCTTTCTCTGGCTAGTGCAGGCTATAAGTTCTCTACTTTTCTGAAACCACACTGCTATTTACTTAACATTAGTTATGTCTATAACATAATAACTTTTCCGAAGCCTAAATAATTAACACAGTCCTTAATTATTTAAAAATAGATCATCAATAACCTCCCACTCCAGCATAGCTAATTATCATAAACATTTCTTCCATCACATGCATAGTACTTCTGGAATGCCCTTAAATATCCACTTAATTAGAAGGTAATAATCATATACCAACCATATACTATAGCTTCCCTTTCAAGCATTGGCAAAAGACTACACACTTCATCCAGGGGAAATAGGCACACCTGGTAAATGAACAGAGGACTTTCATTGTGGTTTAAGTTTTCCTTTAAATGTGATAGTCTTCATTCTGAAAAATCTTTTATCATTCACTGAAAATACCCAGTTTCTTTATAAGTAGCCCTACTTTCTGTCAAATCTATTACTTTATTTCCCCGACATTTTCATTTATTATTATAATATTTTACATTCTGCTACTCTTTTTCCACAACCTGAGGAAAGAAGATCAGTGGCTTACTAACTTCTCTTCATAAGCTTTCTATCTCAGAGAGACTTATCAGAATTTTCTTTAAAAAAAAGGTAAATTATTTTTTGTTTGATGGCTCATATCTTAAGGTTAGAATGGGAATCTATCAGAAGGATTAAATGGGATCCAACTCCCTCCTAGAATAGGACCAGCAAGGGCTAGAAGCAAAACCTGTCCAAATGATGAAAATCTTTGTACTCCCTAGAACTTGTCAGTTATGTGGAGATAAGAGGATTAATATAAACCCTGATAGTAGATATGCTTTGGGGTAGTCCATGCATTTGTTAAGCTTTGGAGACTACAAGGAGCTTTTGCTTCTGCAGACTCCAATAAAGCATGGTCAGTGATGTGAAACATGTTCAAATTCTCAAATTCCCAATCACATGCCATTTTAAATGTAGGAACAGAGGCAAAGAATGGGTAAGGAGGAATCTAAAAAATTCCCTGGTTGGAAATTATATGCTATAGTCAGACCTTCCTGCATTTAGGGCTTACTGCTCATCAAACTCCAAAGAGTTTCACTGAGGCTTCACTAGCAAGTCTCAGTGAGTCTATTGTAGAAAGGTCGAGGGGGGTTATTTAACTCTACCTAACTCAGTCTATTATGTAATTTTAGCAATTCAGTCAAAAAATCCATTCTGGAAAAAACATCTAAGTATAATTTTCATGAGAATAACCTCCTGTGTTTCCAGAACGGTTGTTTCATATTGTAAGAGGAGCTCATATAAAATATTTCAATAATTTTGCAAACATTAAGTTACTCAAAGAAGGACAAATAAATATTGGTAGGAAAACTGTACTACAAGTGCTTAGTAAATTTTCAGTTTGCATTATCTCTTTCATCAGCAAAATCCTGATAAAACTGTAAAAGTGTTACATGGGCAAAATTTCTAACACCATGGCCCATTTGAACATCTCCAAACAGATATTAAAGACTATAATTTGTAGTGGGTTTGATTTTGCATTCTTACCTTAAAAAATGTCGATTTTAATTAGGGTTGTTATGGAAGAGTTTTGCAAATTCTATGGAGTTTATATATGGTTCATTATTAAAATATCTGTATTTCCTCCAATCTTCAGGGAAGTGAGAAAGAACAAATGGAATTTAAACATTCAGTTTAGGAAAGCTCTTAGAGACTCTCACATATTCATTTTCAAAGGTTGGCAATGGATTGGCAATGAATTGGATGGCAATGAATTCAACTTGTTTTGGGGTTTGCCAGTTCTGCTCTTAGGTTAGTTACAGCCCACCCTTAAGTATAAGAATATAATCTCTTATTTCCTAATTATTCCAAAACAACTTTGCCAAATATTGAAAGGGACTCATGAAATTGATTGAACCAAAATTGAGCATCGAAAATAACCTTTGCATAATCTATAACCTGGGTGCCAGCCACATACACCGACGCAGGCAGATTCAAACCCAGCCCGGGGCCTGATAAACAAAAATGACAACTCAAAAAAAAAAAAAAAAAAAAAATATATATATATATATATATATATATATATATATATATAACCAGGCACTGTGGTGGGCGCCTGTAGTCTCAGCTACTTGGGAGGCTGAGGCAAGAGAATGGCTTGAGCCCAAGAATTTGAGGTTCCTGTGAGCCCTGAAGTCATGGCATCTACCAAGGGTGACATAGTGAGAATCTGTCTCAAAAAAAAAGATCGTTCTTGATTTCCAATGGAATTACCATTATCAAGCACTGTAAACAATTAACACTGTTATGAACCTCCAAAGTTTGTTCCAAGGATTCATGTCTGTCAATTAAAAAGACAAACCTAAATCAAATCTCTGTTAGATCCTCCTGACCAGAAATTTCTAGCTGAACATATTTAGGAGTCTTGAGAAACAGCCAGTGCACTGATGAATGTTTCAGGCCAAGTTCTTCATATAAATGTAAGAGGTAGACAGCACCTGATTCAATCTTCGGACCATGACCACAGACTTTCCTTCATTAATCTACATGCTTTTATTCCTTATTTCCCAAAATATCTTCTTCCTTATTTTGATGGTTTAAGATTTTTAAAGTATTATGTACATGAACCCCAATCTTACAATGTGTAAGATTAGTCGCATTTGATTACGCCTCCAATCCTTGCCTGTAGTTTGTACCTAAACTAGCTAAATCATACAATCAAAGTGACTCTTTGCTGGGCCTAAAACCATATCCATTTATGAGGTACCTACTTTCTTATAAAGAATAAATTTCCTAGTAATGAGTGTCACCATCATGGGAACATAACACATGAGGTAATATTTTAAATGGCAAACACCACAGAAAGCCATTATGATCAACAATCTGAAACCTATTGCAACTCATACCTAGAACAGATTCCTGTCTCCAGTAAGACAGTAATTCAGAACTTTTCATGCTTTCATGGGAGTTACCTTTTGTAACCAAACAGTTGAAAAATTGGGTCGGAATGTTATAAATAGAATGTATTTGGAGGTAATCTCTTTTTCTTGGACCTTACCAGCTGCCTTAATTCTCTTTTGTTTTATAGCTACCTACTTGCCTCAGTAATTCATAGTTTATTGCCTTACCACTAGACTACTCTTAATTTGAGGGTCTAAATACAAATATTCAAAATTTATTTTTGTGTTATTTTCAGTTTGTTTATTTAATACTTCATCACTTGATGCTGGTATCAAGTGAATAACAACATCATTATATTAAGTGAAGCAAAACTCTGTGATGCAACTGATTTCTAACACCAGGAAATAGAAAACACTCCTTTGTGGATGCTACTACTCTGAGAAGTATCTTTTATATTTTAATTAATCTTGTTTTACATATATACATTATGTGTAACCTACATACATTAAAAAATGTACAGATTGTAAATAATAAAAATTTGGTTTGATTATATTTCTTTCAGCACCTGGGTTCTGGAAACAAATCCTATGAGTTCTATTTATCTGAAAAATATTTTGTTCTGTATTTTTTTTCTTCAATTTTTCTCAGTTTATGAATTTTATCTTTGCTGGGTACTGAATTATAGGTAGACAGCTATTTAATTTCATAACTTGAAAGATTTCATCTCACCATGTTATTGTTTCTTTAAAATAATGAATCTTTTTCTCATATCAACTTGGACACTGTTCATAGATGATTTTTAATAATTTTCTTTTAATTTTCATAGGACATCTTTATATGTTTCTTGAGCATATATTAGTGTTTAATTCTCAAATACTGTTCTCCCTTTCCACCTGCACTACCATTCTCTCACCTATACATTTTCTTGCAACTTTAATTTCATGTTAGAGTTTTTTACAATTACCTTGTTTTATATTCTGCTCTTGATCTTTTATGAATTTTCCATTCTTTTGGTTTTGATCATTTAGTCTTGTTAAATTTTTAGTAAACTTTCCCAAATTCACCTATATTCTTCTCTGCAATATTTGATCTGCTGATAAATCTTCAATGAGTTCTTAATTTTAGTTATTATATTTTGTGGTTTAAGAATGTTTTACTTATTCTTTTTCAGGGATTCTACTTTCCTAATAAAACTCTCCACTTTTTGATCTATTTTTCTCAGCACACTATTTAGTTAAAGATTTTTTCTTTCAATGCTAATAATAAGATCATCTGTAGTTATACTTCTATTATTTATTTCTCTATTATCCCTATTTCTTGATTAGTATAAATTGTATGTAATTATCCAATTGAAGTACAGATTTTTGAATTCTGTGTGTTCCTTTATCAAAGTAGCAAATCAAGTGTGTATTTGTTAAACCAAACTGAATACTATTTTTAAAAAAATTATTTGATAGGGTCAAATAATTAAAAAAAACAAAGTTATTGCCACTTGGGTAGAAACAAGAATAAAAGGTCAAACCCCATAGTAGTTCGATAATCCCTACCAGGGACATAAGAAGTCATGGAACCAACTGTGATGCAATGAGCCGAACATTGTCACTGACTCTACACCAGCCTCAGACTGATACTGTCAGAAGGACACTGAGAAATCAAAATAAGTCTACAGAAACTGGCTACATTTTCTTGAGACAGAAAAACTGGAAACCTGTGGTACTGAAGGCCAATATACTGAGACAGCAGCGCTGCAGCTGAGAAAGAATTTTACGTCCATGAGGCACTGGGCAAGGTGTCGGGAATGATATCTCAAATCCATTTTCAGAGTATTTGGAAGAGTTTGTAAAGATAATTTAGTGCACAAATGGCTGGAAAATGAGGTTTGCTGATTGGCTGGAAAGGAAATTATAGGATTGGGAAGCAGAGATTATCATTTTCAGTTGGTAGTGACTGTGTGTATAGGGTAAGGGGAGAGTCTCAAAACTGTTGTATTCATTCCTGCTTCGATCCTAGGGTACAGTGGGCAGCACTGAGGCCCCCACCAGGATGCAAGTTTTGAAAAATGCCTTTAAGACTAGTCTCAGATTTACAAGAACAGTATTTTCTATAGAGTCACAAGTCTTAGGATTTATGGCACCAGTGTCGTTGCTAACCAGTCACAGCAGTAATGAAGTTTGGGAACAATGGCTGGCTAACTTCTGGCTCTATCCAGACTTTTACAAAAACCAGACTTTGATTACTTTGTATACCTTGTAGTTCTAAATTATTTTAATATGGATGGTTTCGTTTTGCAGCCGTCTGACCCAGAGACTCTTTAACATGCTACTGAGTGATGTACAATCTAGACACATAAATCTCCTCTTGTATTCATCCACTCTCCTGGGAATTCCCTTGACTTCTCTTCTTTCAGGATAGTGGTTGCATACTGACTGGCTATTCTCTCTGAAAAGTCTCATATTCTTGGGTACTTCTCAGCATGCCAACCTGTCAAATCACTGCCCAAACAAAGCTAATTCCATTTTACTACCACCTTATAGTCAAGTATTTTTCTTTGAGTTATCCTTAAACCTCTCAAACTCATTCCATTCCATTACAGAAATACCATTTTAAGATTTGAATTATATTCCATACTGACTGATAATGAGTGCAGATGAAAAATAAAGAATGATGTTACTAGCATGATTCTAAAAAACCAGAACTTTATCTATTTCATATGCTACAAGTTTCACCTGTATCTCCTGAGCAGATTATGGCACAGACTCACCATTGATGATTGGTGACAACCAAAAAAATCAGAACATTAGAAGCACAAAAGAATAAATAAGAGTGAGCTTAGGTAACACATGTAAAGGATCACTCCCCTGTGAGATTTATTGCCACTGTACTGATTGGATTTTCTTCCAAAATATATCTAGAGACTGAGCTTTGGTTTCAGTAAAGACAAAATGACTTATACCAAAATAACTCATACAAGGAACAATATCCTTGGAAATAAACCCCTACCAATAATAAACAGAACAATACTATCACACTATGAGAAAGGAAATGCATGGGATTTGATTCTTGAAATAGGGCATCATTAAGGAATTCCACATTTATAAAGTTTTTTCCTTGATGTCTCACCCTGTTGTATTCCCAGTGAAGGCGGGTGAAAACTCATTGGAGAAAGCTCCAGTTATTCCAATTGGAAATGTCAGACAAGAAAATTAGTCATGCAAAGCAACTGGAAATCGAGGGAAAAATTATTTAAAAATCCACAGAGAAAGACACTAAAATATGAACATAAATACTCTTTAAATTGCAAATACAGAACATTGAAATTAATAAAGTATTAAAAGCAGTTTTGTTTTTTTTTTTTGAGACAGAGCCTCAAGCTATCACCCTGGATAGAGTGCTGTAGCATCACAGCTCACAGCAACCTCCAATTCCTGGGCTCAAGCGAGTCTCCTGCCTCTGCCTCCCAAGTAGCTAGGACTACAGGCACCCG
>CAUYRH010067436.1:0-31520 GCA_963574655.1 Perodicticus potto | reverse complement strand
AATTTTTATTAAATCATAATTGTGTACATTGGTGCAATCATGGGGCACAATGTGCTGACTTCATATACAATCTGAAATATTTTCATTGAACTATTTAACATAGCCTTCATGGCCTTTAAATCACTATATGAAGACATTTATATTCTACCTTTAGTAATTTTCACTTGTACCCTTGTAAGATGCACCGTAAGTGTGATCCCACCAATCACCCTCCCTCCACCCATCCTCCCCCCTCCCCTCCCCTCCTCTCCCCTCCCTTGCCCCTTTCCCCATTTCTTGTGCTATAACTGGGTTTTAGCCTTCATATGAAAATTTCTAGAGCAATTTTTGTGAATGAATTAGTCAAAAATTCATGTTATTTTGAATACGAGTTCCATTCTGGAACCACTGCAGTGCAGACAGCTCAAAATATGAACTAGGTGTTCGGGAAGGATGCTCTCATGAACACACGGGATGACAGTTCCCTTCTAGTGACTTTAGTCTTGAAAATGAGCCGCGTGGGTGACCTGAGACCAAGGTGGCTAATGATGAGCTAAAAGCTGTAGGGGAAGCAAATCGATCTCAACCTAGGCAAGAATTTGCAGCAAGTTTTGACATTGCTCTTCTAACCACATTGGACCATTTGAAACAAATTGGCAAAGTAAAGAAACTGGATAGAGGGGTTCTGCCTGAACTGAACGAGGGCTAGAAGAGAAATCATCTCAAAGCTGTCACAGCATAAAAGCGAACCATCTCTATACCATATTGTCATGTGTGATGAAAAATGGACTCTTTGACAAATTTTGGCACCATAGTCGGAAAAAGATACAGTCCAGAAACAGAGTCCAAAATCAAATATTCATCAACAAAAGCTAACGGTCCCTGTTTGGTGGTCCAGCATTGGTGTCATCCACTAGAGCGGCACGAAAACGAGTTAGTGGATTACGGCGATGTCTACTGTGGCCAATGGGATGAAATAATGAGGATGTTGGTGATAAAGCAGCTGAGATTGGTCAGTAGAGACAGGCCAATTTTCTTGCCATGCTCAACCACATGTCACACAAACAACACTGCTCAGACTACAGCAGCTGGACTGGGAAACTCTCTACCACCCACCAAGCTCACCAGACCTTGCACCAACTGACTACCACTTCTTCCAGGCGTTAGACCGCTTCTTGCAAAAAAAAAAAAAAAATTCAATTCTCAACAAGCTTTGCAAAACACCTTTCCAATTTCATCACCACTTGCTTTCCAGGCTTCTTGGCTGCTGGCAGATACAAGTTACTGTTAAGATGGCAAAACTGTGTCAATGTTTAAGTGCACAGTTTGATTAATTGTACCGCTTCCTGTTTCACGTATGATAAAGTTTTGGTTTAAATTGGACATTTCATGTTTTCTTTTTTTTTTTATTAAATCATAGCTGTGTACATTAATGCAATCATGGGGCACAATGTGCTGGTTTCATATACAATCGGAAATATTTTCATCAAACTGTTAAACATTTCATATTTAATGATCTGTTAAGAACAGGAGGTGTCCCATGGGGGTCGATCGCACAATCTTCAGAGTTACACTGGCTGGAGTTCAAGTTCTGGCACTAGGAAAGCTAGTGGTCCTCGGGGAAGTTCCTTAACCTCTTTGAGTGTCAGTTTTCTCATCAGAAAAGGAACATAATGATAGTGACTTCTAGAGGGTTGTAGCATGAGGTATGTATTTGACCTAATGAAGACGAAGTGTCTGGACCATGGAAGTGTCCAAGATAGCCGTGCAATTTTCATGGAAAGAAGAAATAACCCAAAATGTCAGGGCTGGGAAGACTTTCTGATGACCCCAAATGTTTGTATCCATTATTGGGTATCCATGTTGCTACTGGGAGGGCACGTGGGTGAGTCATGCCCAAGGTGGGGTGGACTGTTGTGTTATTCAGGAGCAGAGGGCAGCAGGTACAAGAGGCAGAGATCTGGGAAGACTTCACAAAGGAGGTGATGGCACATGAACTTGTGAGACCACTGAGGGTCAACATCTCTATGAAATCCCCCTCTGCACATGCTACTTTCTGTTGGGTGCCTTAGGGTTCAACTCAGTGTAAATGAGACCAGCAGACCCTGGGGAACAAACTATTACTAATTACAACCAGTGGCAGAATTGGGTTCCTCACTTGTGGCATTAAATGAAATAGAAAGAACTGGGGACATAGAAATTAAATTCTGCTATTTTTTCCACCCCTAAGCCTCAGACGAAGCCAAATGCTTTAAGAATAAATCTTATTTTGTCCAAAACTTGGCAAGCTCTGGGCCCCATCTGGGCAGAGCTAATCTTACCAGCTCACTGGCCAGTGTGTGGCCTGCGATTGGCTGCTCTCGTGTTACTCTGGCTGCCCAGGATTCATCTGATTGGCTGCTCTCATGTTACTGTAGCTGCCCAGGGTCCATCTGATTGGCCGCTCTCATGTTACTCTAGCTGCCCAGGGTCCATCTGATTGGCTGCTCTCCCGTTACATTGACTGCTCTCCCGTTACTCTGGCTGCCCAGGGTTCATGCAATTGGCTGCTCTCATGTTACTCTGGCTGCCCAAGGTCCATCTGATTGGCTGCTCTCATGTTATTTGGCTGCCCAGGGTCCATCTGATTGGCTGCTCTCACATTACTCTGGCTGCCCAGGGTCCATCATCTGTGCTCACAGGATGGGGCTGGTTCACATGGAGAAGGTTTGACATTTCAGAAATTAGCCCAGGGCTGCTTACCTTCACAGAAAGGAGTGAGAACTTTTCCATAGTAATGTTGTATGGCCATCCAGGACCAAACAGGTAAGAATCAAGGAAGGGATGAAGAGAGAGACAGCCCACACCACCCACGTCCATGTCCTTTCTACTGAGTCATCACTCTTGACCGTTCCTAGGTGGCCTGCTGGAGAGTGGTAAGGATCTCAGAGTGGTTATCAGCTGTGTCTGAGCTTAGGCGTGGCCCATGCACCTCCCACGTTGACCATGCCCAATCACGTTGGTCTTTGCCAAACCCCTTTTCAAAGACCACACTCAGGGAGGAGTTGCAGAAAGAGGTAGAGGAATATGAGAATTTAATTTTCCCACAAAGCACTACTGCCCAAGCTCTGCTAATGTTTTCTAGTTAAATACCTTTCAAAACAATTCACACGCATGAAAATGCAGCGAAGTGTTCCATTAACAGTGTCTGCCTTTATCCCACCCAGGGCTACTACAGTCAGCCGAGCAACTTAATGTCTCCAAACAGAAACTGTTGTTTCCTCCCCTGACAAGGGAGAGGGTGCATCGATCAGACAGGCAAGATGAGTGTGCTTTCCAGAGACAAGGAGAAGTCTCATATTTTGGGGGCTCTCATGGGGGTTCCAGAAGCATCAGGAGCTTTTCCGCCTCATCTCCTTAAAAAAGGAGCTCCTAGCCATCAAATCTAAGGTGATTCTGTTGGGTTTCTGTTACAGCAGAGCAAATATATGTCAGCCATAATTTTAGAAGCAAAAGGGAATGGCTTGACTCTTACTGCAGATCGTGAGCTGGTTAAAAACAGGGCTGATAATAAAAATAAATAAATAAATAAAATGAAAAACAGGGCTGAGGCCTATTCATCTTTGTAATTCTGGTTCTTCACCCTGCCACCAAAATGTTTAATGAAAGTTTCATCAATTTTAAGGAAATAGGAGAGCATACTCCTGTCCCTCCTGTCATTTTCCAGAATTCAGATACCATACGCTTTACATTATCTGAAATAATCTTAATTTCAGGTCTGTGCATTTTTCTTCCCTGTCTTCACAATTGATACCATTTTGACAGATGACGTATCTACACTTTGGCTCAGCAAATAGGCACACTTGATTTTGAATGCAGCAGTGTGCTTATTTGGGCTATTTTTCACATTTTCTGGGGTCACAGACCTCCTTGAAAATATGGCTAGAACTGTGGGTCTTCCCCCTAGAAAATACAAGCATGCACACATTCAAATTTTTGCATGCAACTTCGGGGAGTTGTCAGATCCTGTAAAATATCCCTAAACTTCAAGATAAAAATTGGTTCTGCAATGTTGATTTCATGGTTCATATTTTGTTCTTCAAACAAAGAAAGCAGATTCTGCTTCTAACGTGGGCTCTCCTGGGTTGTAGACGGTGGGAGAGATTTATGGTGGTGTTTTCCTCAGCTGTTTTCTAGCTAGAAGGTGCTCAATTCAATCCAAAACCTAAGGAGACACAGAGCAGTGAAGATGCAATAGACTTATGTCCTTCCTAAAATGTAGGGATGCATGAGTATGTGGAAAAGCAGAAAAGCCAAGCTATGCATATTATTAATTTTGTAAAAACACTAACCCTTTTTTCAAAGGCCCATAGATCTATCTTCTTATTTAGCAAGCACCAGCTTTGCCTGCAGAGCAACTGTGCTTCTTCACGCTTCTAAAAGAATGTTCTGATGTGAGACAGCGCCGTCCTACACCAACTTCCACAGTTGACATCTCTGATACAAGTTCTAGCTCAGTGAGCTGTTCAAGAAGGAAGGGGAAATGCAACAGTAAATGACATCATGCATTAAGACTGTGGTGTGGTTAACTCACACACTAAGAAAGAGATTTTGAATGTTTAGGTGACACTCAGATGTACCCTCTGGAATACATTACAGCCTGCTGGCTTCAGAAGCCCGCCAGATCATTGATCCTGCATTGAAATGAATTCATCGTCCATTTCTTTATGGAGCACCTCTGAAAGAAAAATAGCCGTGTTTGACAAGGGGCTGAGCGATAGTCCAAACTTTCTCAGAATGGAATGGAATTTTAGTAAGCTTCCAAACTTCCAGATGCTCAGCGAAACTTATCAAAAAGATCCAGGCCTCTTGGGATAGAAATCAAGGCTCAACAGCACACAGCCTTCCTTGGCAATTTTGGCCTAAGCCCTGGTCAGTCCTTTTCTCAAGGTTACGATCAGGTCCTCAGGAAAATGCTGAGCTTAAAACTCTTTCCTTGAAGTCTTTAAGCTTCAAAGAAACGTGTCCCGTAGAGGTACTGGCTGAAAGTGGAACATTGGTAGGTGAAATTCTTCAAGCTCTTTGCAAGTACAATGGCAAGTCAGCTCCTTACAGGAACTCTGCACAGAAAAATGTAATGCAAAGTCTTCTGCGCCCGTATTTTGCTACTCCAAAAGCAAATACCAATAAGAAATGCAGCTTCAGAAAACCAAAAGAAATTGTAGGAGGAAGCCGTGAATTCTGGATGACAAGATATCGCCAGCATCAATACTTGAAGTTGGTATGAGGAGAGCTATTTGGTTTTACTTGCTACCAGCTAGGGACATTTTGAGAGTCAGGTGTACTCTGGAAGAAGGGTTGTTTGTGGAACATTCTTGCCCTTCAAGATAAATAAGGCACTGGAGAGACTGCAAAGCACCCTTTGAGGATTTTGTTGCTTGTAATTGAATTGAGGAGACCAGAGTCACATAAATGGAAAAATAAGTAAGGTGAGACTGCTGGTTGCTGAGTTCATGGGGAAAAAAAAATACAAAAGTCAATGACAGCCAGAGACATTTGAAAAGGACATCTTATACCCTGCAAGAGATGAGGTGGGCTTGAAGGAGGGACGGAGTATAGATAAGCATAAATAGGAAGGGAGAAAGAACATAATAGAGACAGTTTTGTCCATCCTGGAGTCAATTTGGAAAATGAGAGCTCTTCCTTAGATCAAGTTTTGAATTTTGTTGTGCATTAGAATGACGGCCTGGAGAGCCTCTCAAAGAAGGGTAAATTCCTGACCCCCACTCTGCAAGGCTCTGATTTTGTGGGTCCGGGCTTGGGTCCAGAGATCTGCATTTCTGATGAGGAATCCAGATGATTCTGGTAAGGTTAGCCCAGGGACCACCCCCATCTACTTCCTCTGGGCTCCTTTGTTTAATCAATTAAAACACCAAGCAAGAACCTGGAGCGAAATGTACCCTGAGGATCTAAATCAAAGTGGGACATAAAGAGCCAAGACAGCCAGGTAAAAACACAAATACAAATGCCATGAGCTAGTGTCCTATGCTGCCTTGCCCCACCTCTGCAGCCGCCACCTGCGGTCATCAAATCACCCTCAGGTTTGCTCATCACTAGCAATGCGAGGCAAGGGGAGAGGTGACCCAGGAGAAAGATACATTTCACCTTCAGTTTCCAGCGATTCATGATCTTTCTGACCTTCCCCATAAGGGGACCTGTGAGCACCGGCCTTCCATGGATTCTTTTGGAAACATGATAAAATCCCTGATTCCTCTCTCCAGATAATAGCATACGGACACTTCCATGCACCGTCTGGCATGTCATTTCATGGAATCGAACAGGAATGATCAACTAAGACATTCTCATTAGATCCGGGGGTCTAACCTTCATTCTCACAGTTTCCTCCGTGTTCACAATGTCATCTGCTCACACTCTGGGCAGGATACCCTTGTTTCAATGTTATCAACGTACGTCTTGACCCTTCTTTGGGATTTCACATTTATTTTCTTCTGAGGAAATGGTCAGAAAGCTCCACTGAAGATTCCTCCCTGCCTGGTCACCTCGGCCCGCGTTCCCCATTCCTCCAGTGCAAGATGGATTCACCTCGGCCCGCGTTCCCCATTCCTCCAGAGCAAGACGGAAGATGCTGAGCCCACCACCACGTGACGGTTTGCACCCATTTGAGAAAAAGTGACAACTTCATTATAGACCTGTCTGCTCCCTCCAACTCTTGGCTATGACTCAAGGGACATCAGCTCCCAAACTTGTCATTCATTACAACCACCAGTAGTTAGTCAGAAAGGTTTCGGAGCAAGCCTGTCAGTTCTGAAATAGAGAAAGATCCGATCGATAAAAAATGGTCCTTGTTTTTCCCCCAGCGTCTCCAATTTTTTTTCATTTATTTGTCTGTGCACTCATCATGTCTACATGCCAGACCCCGTCCTGGGTGTTAAGAACAGGGGGCGGGGAAGTGAGAGGTCTCTGTCCTAACGGGGAGAGGCGGATACTACACAAGTTAGTGATGACTGCCGGTGGTACAATGAGAACACAGGTGGTGTGATAGGAAGGGAGTGAGGGAGGGGTCCTGACTTGGGTAGAGTGATCAAGGAAGGCCTCTCGGAGGTGACATCGAACTGAGACCCAGGAGGTAAGAAGGGACCAGCTGGGAGAGAAAGGATTGCCTCTCACTTGACTAATCCCCCACGGCTGGGACAAGGCTCCCCTGAAATGCCTGCCAAGTGTCTTACAGAACAGGCCGGGGCGACCGTGATCTGAGGAGGTTTCTGTGTTTATCGCCTGCTTCCTGCGGCTGGCATATGTCTCCCCTCATCTGCTGACAGGCCTGTGAAGCGTCAAGCCAAGTTTCCCGACAGGCAGAGCCGCCTTGTCAAAGAGTAAAGCTGGTGCTCAGAGCCCGGGTGAACCACGGGAACAGATGGATCCCTGCTGGGTCAGGCCAGGGTGCACTCAATGGCGGAATGTCCGCTCTAGCCCAGGGACCTGGCTTAGATGGTGGCCATAATCAATCCAGCCATGAAAACCCATAGATGTTTTCCCCAAGACAAGGACTCTCATGGATTTAGAAGGGAGTCAGCAGGTTTGAAGAAGAGAGAGAGCCTCAGCTGTACAGAGGCCTCGGGCCAGGGGACACGCAAGATCAAACCTCCCTCCAC
Organism: Perodicticus potto; assembly: GCA_963574655.1. NCBI lineage: Eukaryota > Metazoa > Chordata > Mammalia > Primates > Lorisidae > Perodicticus > Perodicticus potto. The sequence continues at coordinate 23,889 of CAUYRH010067436.1, read as the reverse complement.
TGAGTTGGGCTTGTGGGTGCCACTGTCATTGGGCGCTGATGGTGTACCCAGAAAACGCAACTGGACACGTGCGTTCTAAGGAGCGTGCTCTTGGCTGTCGTCACCTCCTGGGTAAAGGCTAAGCCCCTCTCTGTGAGTGCCCCAGGGTCTGGGTGGGTAACCTCCAGGGATCCCTGGGCTGTGAGGCTGAGTTTCCATTGCAGAGCTCCCCAGGGGTTCTCCTGATTCAGGTTTCATTGTCTCAATATGTGGATTTTACTGACCCTCCCTAAGCCTGAGTCTGGAGTCTGACATTGGCATAAATGAAGTTTCCTTCCCAAGACTCCAAGAGCCGCAAACTTGCAGAACTCAGGGTAGGATCCTTAGCAGGGTCTAGACCTCCACTTCCCAGGGACACAAGGACTTCACCCCAGACAGATGGTACTCACAGGTGGGGACACGCCCCAGGGATGTGCCCAGAATTAATGATGTGTCAAACAATTCTGTGCGGGAGAAATCCCTTCTTTTCTCAGGAAAAGTGCTACCCAATCTGGTCACCAAGCCTCCCACATGGAAAACCGATCTGTCCATTTTCTCCATCCGCACGGCCCCCACACGTCATCTCGTGAGCAGTGGGCTTCCCATCCTGCCTCTCTGTTCCCATTCTTGCACCTGACTGATGGGTTTGGCTCTGCACAGCTAGAGAAATGCAGATCAGATCATGTCACTCCAGGGGCTGCCTGCTGAACTGGGAATAAAGCCCCCCAGGGTAGGGGCTGGGAGGCCCTACAGGACCCGGCACAGCCCCCACCTCTCCCCTCTTTGTGCTCTGTGTACCTGCCATCTCCAGGACGGCCCCAGACACTTTCCTGCTGCCACAGACTTTACGTTTGCAGGTCTCTCTCCTGAATACGGCGCCCCGCTCCTCTCAGAGCTGACTGCTTCTCAGCTCCAGTAGCCCCATCCCCCACCCTCTTCCATACAAATGAACCACAACCACACAAGTAAACAAAAAGAAAACTCTGTTACATAATTCCTCCCTCCCCCTGTTCTTGCCTTACTGCTTGTGACAGATGTGGTTCCCATGTGGCCAGTGTGCCCTCTCCTCTCCCTGCCCTGCTGACTTTGGGCTGAGCCATGTGACTTGTTTTGCCTAATGGACACTAGCAAATGTCATCCAAGCAGAATCGTTAAATGTGTTCAGGCAGCTTGGTTTGCCCTCCTGAGCTCCTGCTATTTGCCACAAGAACACTTTCCTGGTGAGGCCAAAGAGGCTGGACAGACGCTTGGTACAGCGTGAGTACTGGCCTTGACTGTCCCACCAATCCCGAGTGAGGAATTATCACCTGCTCTTGCAATATCCTGGGCTTCCGGAGTGATTTGTTAGGCAGCATTACTCCCGCAGACTGATTAAATGCAGCGCTTTGCCACAGTCTATTTACGTTCTTTGTCTCATCGCTTGTCTGTTTCCCCCACGGAGGTTATAAACTCCACATGAGCAGGAATCATGTTTGCATTTTCCTGCTGCATCCTAGAACTAAGGACAGTGCCTGATGCACAAGACTAGCTCAAGAAACAGTTACCCAACAGATGGATGGATACTTTGTAACCATCTGATTATTGACATTGTATCAAGAATACCCAGAAACAGTAAATCATTTGTATATTCCATTATTGGTAATGCGATACACCTCCCACTTTGACTGAGAACCTAGGTTCAAGTTTGATGAAGCAGGGGAAACCTGCCCTCCTAACACTTTCAAAAGTTTTGAGATAGAGGCAGAGAAATAACAGCAGGTTGATGCCACTGGCTTTATGTGCCAGGTACACTTTAATTTCATTCTAAAATTTTAGTTTGCACACTAAAACATTACATAGAGTACTTAAATAAAAATAAGAGACATGGAGAACGTATAGAGATATATATCAGAAAATACATTAAAAGAATGTGTGCGTGCTGGGGGAGGAGAAAATATGATTTATGAATCTAAACTCATAAAGAAAATAAACTGTGTTGTGCTCCACATAAGTCAATGAATATCTTGTGTCTTCAACCTGGGCTAATGAGTTTTCAGAGGGGAGAAGAGAAAGAGCGAGACACAGAGATGATTTTATAGCTGAGGTAGGCTGTTACATTTAGGCTGATTTGGGGACAATTTACAGAGAAGACCATTTAAATTGGCCCCCTTTAAAGGGCAGCAAGTCTCAACCTCGATGACTCACCCCATCGAGGAATCTCGAAAAATTTGTTACTTGTAACAAAGTCTTATGTTTATACAAGGCATACAGGGCTCTGGGTTGGAGCTCCTGCTTTAAAGATGCACCAGTGTCAGACAGGCATCAGGCAAATTTGCATAGTGGTTAAGCAAACGGGCTCTGGGCCCAGACCGCCTCGATTCTTCCATCTCTGCCACCTTCCAGCTCTGTGTGACCACAGCCAAGTCTTCTCATCTCTTGGAGCTTTGGTTTCTTCATCTGTAAGTGGGGATGGAAGTCATACTCACCATAGTGAAGATGAGGAAAGCTAACTCAGCCAACACACCGTAAGACCCTGTCTCGTGCAGAGTATGCAATGTGACTAACTTCTGTTATCTTTCTGGTGTGCTGGAAGCCAGTCTCTGATTGGAAAAGGACCTCCAAGCTTGCTATCTTCAACTCCTCACAACCTCCTCAAAGGCTAATCACTGTGGGGAAACTGAGGCTATGTATCAAGGGGCAAGATGGGGGCACCTCACAAAGGAGGCAAGATGGGGGTTCCTCATGCTGATACAAGCTGATGTGGGGATTGAGAGAGGATGTTAAGCTATGAGCTTGGAAACTCCAAGATTAGTCAGTGGTTTAACCTGGTGCATCTATGATGTTTCCTGCACACATTTAACATGCTTAGGAAAACTGAGTGTGGAATATAAGAGCCTGCTATGAAGAAGAAGGAACCAAGGCCAGGGGTTGGGGGTGACCTTAATGACAAAGAAGGACAGAAAGAGATAATGTCTGCATCTTCCACCTGGTTCACGATCCTGTGCGGATATGGAAAGACCCCAACTAGCAGTCCCAGGAGTGGATTCAAACATCACTGATGGAAATGCTGAATTTACTCACAGGAAGAAGAATGAATGAATGTGAGGAAGAAGAAGAAAAAGAAGAAGAGAAAGGAAGGGGAGAAACTAAAGATTTTGTTCTTGACATTGAGGGGCAAGCTAGAGGTCGACACACCGTGTAATGTTTTAACGATTCGCCTCACTCGTGGTGGCCCTGGAAACACAGAATGTCGTTGGGAAACAGAATTTCATGGACATTTAATTTCATCCTTGGTATCCTTTGGGATTGGAGAAATTTGCGACCAAATTCTGGCTGTTCTACTTACTGGCTGTGTGAGCTCAGCTAAATGATGTAATCGACCTAAGACACAGTTTCCTTGTTTGCAAAATGGGAATAAAGATGTCAGGGTCATGGGCGGCACCTGTGGCTCTAGGAGTAGGGCGCCGGCCCCATATACCGGAGGTGGTGGGTTGAAATCCAGCCCCGGCCAAAAACTGCAAAAAAAAAAGATGTCAGGGTCGCGCAAGGCTTCCAGAAGACAAGCAGAGCCAGAGGGCCGGTGTTCCACTTGGGCGTCATGCATGTTCCTCCCATCTTCCCCCGTCCACCCCACTCCTCGGCATCATCGGTGGTCCCCGGCATCCGTCAAGTCTGCCCACCCCCGAGGTGTGAGTCTGGCCCGGCTCGGCTGCTCCCCGTCCCACTGAGAATCTTCACATCGACAGGAGCCAGCGCCGAGGCAGCAGAGTCAGCTTCGGGAGGTTGGCGGGAACGGGGGCACGGAGGAGGCAGCTGCTCCCTCTCCGGCTCATCCATCAGTGTGAGCCCGTGGCAGACATGAGGAATGATGCCCCTTCCCGTGCGCAGACACAGAGGAAAGGGGAAGGTGGGAGAGGGGGGCCCACCTGTCACCCAGCCTCACGGCTGCACCTCCCAGGGCAGGTGAGGAAGGGAGGCGCACCTCAGTTCTGCACTTCCCTGGACATTGATCCTTCCCTGCCAGCCTTCGCCGCCCCTCTGCCAACCCTCCACGTCGCAGCTCCTCCTGCATCCTGCAGGTGCGCGACTTTTCCAGAGGCCCCTCCCGCAGGGACCGCCCAGCTCCTCTCTCTCCTCCACCCTGACTGCTGCTAGAAGGCAAAGCAGCTGGACTGCTCAGAGGACGAGAGACCCGTGGGAGCCGCAGGGTGAGTGCACATGTGCCTTATCCCTATTGTCCTGTGCCGGGACAGCACAGAGCCGCGTCAGCGGACGGGACCCGCACACAACAGAGAGAGGCTTGCAACAGTAACGCTAAGCGAAACCGCGCACGGCAGGTCCTCGGGTCATGTCATTTCATCCAGGGGTGTTTCATTATAACGGGGATGAGAACAAAAAGGGGGCTCGTGATAAGTCACTTTGCTCCAAGTCACCGATTCCAAGAACCTCTCGGTGATGTAAAGTGAGGGCTCACCATGCCCAGGTAGAAGTGATGTGGCCCGTTCTTTGCTTTAGCACAGCCTGGACGCCCTCAGAGGACAGGTGTTATTTTCCCTGTCCTAGTCTCCGTGTCCTTCCTTCCCCTCATACCTGGACTCCCAGCCCCAGCTTTTTCTTGTCGCTGTCTTACCGTGGAGGCGGAACTTTGGGCCTGCTTCATTATCTGCCCCCGTCATTCCCTCCAAAGCCGCCTAAACCCTAGAACAGAGGTTTCCATGGATTCTATTTCTAAAAACATTCCTCAGGCCGGGCACAGTGGCTCATGCCTGTGACCCTAGCACTCTGGGAGGCTGAGGCAGGAGGACTACCTGAGCTCAGGAGTTCCAGACCAGCATTAGCAGAGGGAGATCTCGTTTCTACTAAAAATAGAAAAACTAGCCAGGTGTTGTAGCGGGTGCCTGTACTCCCAGCTACTTGGGAGGCTGAGGCAAGAGAATCTATTAAGCCCAAGAGCTTGAGGTTGCTGTGAGCTGTAATGCCATGGCACTCTACCCAGGGCAACAGAGTGAGACTCTGTCTCAAAAACTAAACTAAACTAAAATAAAATAAATAAAATGAATGTTACATGGGGTAATTAAGTGAAAAATAAACTTTCCTCAAAATCACTCCTTGCAGCATCAGAGATGCCCGATCAAGTGCATGCCCATTAGGAAGGCATAAAACTACAGACACCAGAAAACATTCCTGCGGTAGCTTAAGTCGATCGGGGTCTGTGGTTCTCACAGACACAGAGTTCAGAGTTACACGTTTTCTTATGTTGGCTCGGCCACTCAAGGATTTCGTCTCTTCTGTCTTCCCACTCTGCCATTTTTAACACTATATCCTATTGCGTTATATGGCCCCAAGGTGACTGCACCAGCTCGCTCCCTATTAGGAGGATAAAGATGACACTCTCTTCCCCAGCCCGTGAGGTCCCCCAGCACCTAACCCCCACTTGTATACACCTTCTCACTTCTTGCTCCCTATCACTTTCTGGGTTTCAGGCCCACTCGCCTCTTTTCAGATTCCCGAGACCACCACACTCTCTCCTGTACGGGGTCCGTACATAGCTTCCTCCTGCTGCATGGGGGTGGAAAGGTCTCTCCCTTCCCTTCTCTTTGCTGACTGCTACCCAGTCATCAGCACCCACTTCCAGCATCACTTCCTTCTGTTTCATCTCCTTTCTTAATAAAATTAAACGAAATGTATTGAGATAAAATTCAAGCCCCGTGTAATTCAACTGCGTAAAGTACACCGTATGTTCAATACATTTATATGACTGTCCAACCATCACCGCAATCTATAATTTTAGAGCATTCTCATCACCCCCAAAGAAGCCCCGCAGCCACTTGAAGTCACTCCCCATCTCCCCCTTCTCCCCTTCTTCCCACCATAGATGTTTATGGATTTTCCCACTCTGGACATTTTATATAAATGAAATTATACACCACGTAGCCTTTCGGGACCGGCTTCTTTTGCTCAACACAAAGTTTTCAAGGTTCCTCTCTGTTACAGCACGTATCAATATCCACCAAATAATATTTTATGATATCTGCAGATACACCACATTTTACTCATCGATTTGTTAGTGGAAGGACTTTGAGTTGTGTCCACTGTTGACTCTCATGAATGATACAGCTATAGACCTTTAACGCAGACCTGCCCATGGACTTGTGGTCTCTGTCCTTCGCGTAGACACCCAGGCACAGAAGTTCTGGCCCATATGGTAATTCCAGGTTTAACCTTTTGAAGAATTGTCAGGTTTCTCCCAAAATGGTTGCACCATTTCATATTCCCACCAGCAATGTATGGGGGTTCCCCTCTCTCCACACCCTCAACCACGCTGTTATTACCTGAATTTTTTTTTAATTGAAAATAGCCATCCTAGTGGGTATGAAGTGATGTCTCATTGTGGTTTCAATTTGCATTATCCTGACAGCCAATGATATAGAACATCTTTGTGTGTATTTATTAGCCCTTTGTATATTTACTGTAGAGAAATGTGTATTCAGATCCTTTGCCCGTTTTTTAATTGGGTGGAGTTCTTTTCTTCCCTGAACAGGAAGAGCCTCTGCTATCAATGTCCTCTTTAACAGTAAACCTTGAAAATGAGTCCTTTCCTCTTAGAGTGAAGAACACGTTCCTGCCGTGACAAATGGGAGTTTGGCCTCGAAAAATAATTTAAAATCTGGGGACTTGACAAAATGCCTTGATAGAGTCTGCTAATCCAGAAGGGAAGATTCAGACTTGAGGGAATTGTTGTGTCTGAAAAAGCTGCCGCCCAATTAATATTCTGTGAAAGTAAAAATTAAAAAAAAAATCTTGCTTAAAAAAAGCTAGGTTCTGGTAATACTGTTTTGCTAACTGTGGTTTGCTCCCCAATCCGGTGAATGCTTCCAATCTGTTAGTCACTGGAGAATAAATAAACTCATTTGTCTGACCTCATTCCCCGACAAGGGCAGATAGAAATTCCACTGGGAAATTACAGAAACAGCACTCCACTCCTTGCAAGGTGATTCTCTCGGCTCCTCTCTCCACTGAGGGCTCCTCTTCTGACATTAGCATCTATTATCTTCCTGGCTGAATTCCTCCCTAAAGGGCACTGGCATCCCAGTGTCAAGGCAACCTCCCCAACTGTGAAAGGAATCCTGAGCTCCTGGGGAAGGCATGAAAGAAACCTGGTGGGAAGATTTGGGGGTCACTGCAAGCTGGACTGATTTCCAAGTAAAGGAAGTCAAGTACATCCCAGGAGCTGGAGGTATATACTGTGTTAGGCTCCTGTTGCCTTGGTAGCAAGGTCTCCAAGCAGAGCAAGGGCCTCTATGTCTTTGTTGGGGAGGAGCATCAACATCTGAGAGAAATTAGAGCTTCGTTTAATGAAGATCATTGGCCTGAATCCCCAGCACAACAGGGATACACAGAAACACCCTTGTAGAGCAAGATGCTTGAATGCAAAGGGCCTGGCAGGGAGACACTGGCTTCTGTATTCTCAGGGATATGGTTTAATGACTTGTTCTAACACACAGGTAAGAGGAAGGAACGTCCTGTCCTGAGAGATGTGTTTCAGCTTGGAGTTGTGACCAGAGCAGTGATTTTCAAGTGTGAATCACTATTCCCTGTTCCGAGCCAAGCACTGATAACCCCACTTCATAGGCAGCACAAACTTCTGGGCCTATTCTGTCCCAGTACTGAATTAGGTCTGGAGTGTGGAATGAGCAAAACGTTTCCAAAGTAATGGCTTTGCAAAAGAATAGAGTAAGGAGGTAAAGGTGTCGTATTATTTAATTTTTATTTTTTAGGTAATGAGAATATATGTTTTTGTTTATTGATTTTGTTTTTTTCTGAGACAGAGTCCCAAGATGTTGCCCTGGGTAGAGTGCTGTGGCATCATAGCTCACAGCAACCTCCAATTCTTGGCCTCAAAGTGATCCTTTTGCCTCAGCTTTTCTATTTTTAGTAGAGGCAGGGGTCTCAATTTTGCTCAGGCTGGTCTCAAACTCGTGAGCTCAGGCAGTCTACCTGCCTCAGCCTCCCAGCCCGCTAGGATTATAGGGCATGAGCCACCACACCAAGCCTGGTAGAGAATATATTTTTCAGATGAAATCTTCCTTGGAAATTTATTATACTGTATATAACAGATAAAAGCAGAATTAAGCTGACCCATGGGTTTTGGAAATGGGAGAATGGAGAGCTGGGGAGAAGAAACCAGGGTCACCAGCTCTTCCTGATTTGCCCAGGAATTTGCCCCAAATCCCATGTCCCTGGAACCTCATTAGTTCCAGGCAAACTGAGACAGTTGGTCACCCTGGGGGAACTCTGCTCCCAGAGACTTCCTGTGGCTTCCCATGGGAACCCCTGCAGCTCTGTAAGCCACGTGACAGAAGGACAGGGGTCCCCATTGCTCATCTCCTGTGTCAACCTCTGCGCCTTTGCTTAGAAAGAGCCTTTAGTAAATGTTACTTGAATTGAAATGACCTAGGACCTCCAGAACACTCTTTAAATATCACCATCATGAGAAAAATTCCAGGAAGAGAAAGGGGATGGGGGTGAGGAAAGGCTGCATCCATCAGCCTTCTAGAATGTTCCATCCCTGGGTTAGATGCTTGATGTCAGGTGTGTCTGCTTCTAGCACCCTTGACCTTGCCACCACACTGTACTTCTGTGGGCTCTGAAGAGACCCCCAAAGGCCCTCAGCATTCATCACCACTTTCCAAACATGCCTTGGATTTCATCCTCATAGCCATGCTGACTTCTGGCCAGGATTCTTGGTCCTGAGTCATATCGGGCAACGGCAGTGCTAGGATTCCAGTTGACCAGTGGCTTCAAGGCTCCTTGAAGGTCACACGGCTGCATTTTGTCTCTGACTGGCGTTCTTTGTGCATGCAGAAGGAGTCTCTGAAGTTGCTGGTGATGAAACCATTTGTGTGCTTCTCAATGGCCTATACCCTTCAAATTCAGTGGAGAAGAAATAGGGTTGGGGGATTTGCAGACCTAGAGACAAACAGCTCTTTTAGGGAAATGCCACTGAAGTGGCCTTTGGATTTTTGAACAAAAGGAAAGCAGACCAGATAGGAGGCCTCTTGACATGGCATAATGCCAGTTACAGATAGTTAATCCCAGAAATACCCAGTGAAATGGGTTTCAGGTGCCTTTGGACACACACTTGGTATTCCAAGGGAAAGAGTGAGACCAGGCAGGTTCAGAATTTAGGCTCAGAAGACTTGGTGGGTTTGAATGTGGCTACTTACTGCCCGTGTGACCTACGGCACAAGCTTGCTTAGCCTCTGAGCCTGAGTTTCATCCTTTGTATGATGTGGGAGCATAATGGATTGCCTGGCGTGTATGGAGCTGCTCATCAATGTGGAGCGACATGTTGCCAAGTAAATGTCTCAACTTTCCTGGGGTTTCTGTGACAACGTACCACAAGCTGGGCGGCTTAAATAAGAGAAATGTATCGTGTCACAGTTCTGGAGGTTACAAGTCCAAGGGCGACCAGGACGTAGAGGAGCTGCCTTTTTCTTGGGTCTGGGAAAGGAAATCTGTTCCGTGCCTCAGCCCGGCTTCTGGAGCCTTCCTGATGATCTCCTCTGCTCGTAGAAGCATCACCTGGTCTCTGCCTTTATCGTCACGGGCCTTCTCCCCATGTACCCATCCAGATCCAGCTCCCCCTTTTGATATGGACAACAGTCCTACTGGACTGGGGCCCAGCCCACAGTTCCGCAGCTTCATCTTAACCCATTACATCTGTATGACCGTATTTCCAAATAATATCACATTCTGAGATGCTGTCTGAATTGGCGGGGGGACAATTCACCGACATCAGTAACTTACCTTCTAGACTTGAGAGTTAGTCGCCTGCAGCAAGGGGTGTCAGAATGACTGGTAAGCCCCCATTCCCTCCAGACTTGCTTCCTCATTCTGTGTTCTTGGTAATGCTGGTTTGAGTCCCATCTCTGTCTCAGGAAGTAACCTTATCTGCTTCTTTCCCTGCCCAGCCCCAGCACTCAGAGCCCTGCCTTGCACTTTACAGACACTCCGTAAATATTTACCGAGTGAATGAACGCACCGTCTTATTTAACTCTCAGATGCGTCTAGGAGATAGGCATCATTACCTGATTTTTTGATAAAGAAAACGATTTGTTTATACTCAGAGCTATTGCACTGCGGATCAAGTTCCTGAGTGCACGGACCTGTCAAGAGGTATCTGTCTAATAAGTTTCAAGGCCCCGTCATGAATTTCCACCAGAATATCCTGGACTCTTTGTTTAACAACAAAAAATGCCTCCAGGTGACTGATAAGATCGGATAGGTTGGGTCACAACTGACTGAAGATGTAGACATGAGGGTGGAGAGGGAAGACCTTTTCCCTGGGGATTTGGGTTTTTATCTGATTGGTGAGTCAGATAAAGGATTGAGCACCCAGGCGCTTCCTCGGCCTTTCTTGATCTGTCTTCTCTCTGCCAGGCATCAAGGAGTCTTTCGTATTTAGATCACACCAGGGACATTTAAATGAGTAATATGATGATTTTGGTGTCAAGATTTATACCAGACCAGAAATCACATCTTTTGAAAGTCCTTAAACCTATGAAAAATACAAATTAGATGGCCACCTACAAAATCTGTGAGAAGGTCCATGGTTTTGCAAAACAAGTATCATCTCCCTCCCGATTGATGTGGTTAGTATGCAGTGCCAGTAACACATCGGAAACATTCCTGCCACACACTCACACACACACACTGCAGCTGAACCTGATCGAATCACTGAATCTAACTACCACAAATTTATGGAAATTCAGGGGAGAAAAGAAAATGTCAACTGACAATATGCATAGACTAAAATACATCCAGAATGCAGGACATTTATAGAGCAAATGATTCAGTTTCTTCAATAAATAAATGGCAAAAGTAAAATACATTTTAAAAGGAAGACGAAAGCCATGGGCTTAAAAAGCTTTAAGAGACAAATCAACTAAATGCAACTTGTGAACTTCTCATCCTGGTGCAAATCAATCCACTGTGAAAAAATTGTGATGCAACAGGGAACCTTGAACAACAAGGAGACATTAGATCAGATTAAAGCATCACTGTTCATTGTTAGGCGTGGTAAAGACCCTGACCTGCCGTTAAAAAAAAAAAAAGAATCTTTATCATTTAGACCTGAATCTCCAGATGAGAACCTGTGAGCATTTCTATTTATTCAAAATGCATCTGGGTGACTTTGATGAGAGCAGTTAAGTTTGAGAATAACTGCCAAAGGATGTAAATACGGGGGTGGAGAGGGAAGGAACCACTTTTTCTGTGAGTTTACGTTTTCTTGGGAAGGAATATTAATTGCAGAATTGCCCTAGCATCTCTGTGCTGCTAACTCAGCGGGTAAATAGATACATGTTGAAAACCTTAGAATGAATGCCTAGGAGTTGCTTCAAAATAATTCGGAGAGTGCAAGGGGTATGAGTCAAGATAAAACAAAATTAGCCTTGAGTTCATAGAAATCAAAACTGAGAAATAGGCCCAGGCAAGCCCATTATGCTGTTGTTTCTAAAATTTTATGTTTAAAAAGAGAGTTTAAAGTGTTCCAGACACCACTGTGATTGCATTTATAAAAAGGGACCTTACCTTTCAGAGATATGTACAGATATATTTCCAGATGAAATGATATAATTTGTATGGAATTGGCTTTAAAGTAACTCAAGGTCTGGTATGTAATAGGGGTAAAATACCATCGGCCATTATTTGTTAATTTTTCAAGATACGTAGGGGACACACGGAGTTCTTTTTATTATGTTCTCTACTCTTTTTTGTTTTTTTTTTCTTTTTATTTATTTATTTTTTTATTAAGTCATTTATACATAGATCATGAATACATTTATGCCATTATGGGATTTAATGTGTTGATTATTTGTACAAATTGGAATGCTTACATCCTACTAATCAGCACAGCCTTCACCTCATTTACCCAATTACAGCATTAAGAAATTTGTGTTCTACACCTGATAGATCCAACTTGTACTTGCAATATGCTCCACAGGTGTGGTCCCCCGAGTAACCCTCCCTCTCTCAACCTATCCCCCTCCTTTCCCCTCCCCATCCCTTTCCCTCCTTCATCCTAGGCTATAGTTGGGATTCATTTTTCATATGCAAGGGTGAGTGATTATAAAATTGGTTTCACAGTAGCACTGAGTACATTGGATATTTTTTTTCCATTCCTGAGATACTTTACTAAGAAGAATATTTTCCAGCTCCATCCATGTAAACATAAAAGAGGTAAAGTCCCCATTTTTTTTAAATGTTGCATAGTATTCCATGGTATACACACACCACAGTTTATTAATCCATTCATGGGTCCATGGGTACTTGGGCTTCTTCCATGTATGTTCTCTACTTATTTATTTATTATTTTATTTTATTTTTTGCAGTTTTTGGCCGGGGCTGGGTTACTTTTATTTATACAATATTAGTTGTCTATTTTTTGAGACTTTGGAAAAAAAATAAGAAGTTAACTCATGATTTCATACTAAGCCTCAGAGTCAAAGCATTCTATAATAGACATACTCTTATTTGACAATGTAAACATTACTTTCTTGGCACTATTATTAATATTGCCTAATATTTTGATGCAGTAATCGTCTGTTTTCTTTTCTGAATCTATTTCTCTTCATTCATTTTTCACATGGTTTTTGTTTCTAGTCCTTATCTTAAACATTGTTATTGTTATTACATTTTAAGCCTTTTAAATTCTGTGAAGGCAAAAAGTGGAAACCTAATTAACGCATATATATGTAAAAATAAAAAATATATAATAAGAAAGAAAAGAGAGATGATGGTTATCTACAGTCCAAGGAAGGCTGGAGGCCCCCAGAAGTGGGAGGGAGGCCAGGGACATATCCTGCCCAGTGGTCCTCGGAGAATTCAACCCTCCCAACAGCTTGATTTCCGATTCTTGCCTGTGGATCATGAGACAATACACTGTTGTTGTTTAAGCCCTTCCCCCTGCACCTAGTTGACAGTTCTAGGAAACTAAACAATGTAACTCACCATATTAATAAAAGAGAGGAAAAGCAATCTTCTCAATACTTGTTGAAAAAGCAACCCGCAACATTCAGCTATTATTGATGATAATGATGAAATAATCCTGGGAAACTAGGAATAGAAGAGTTTCCTTAATGAAAAGAGATAGCTACCAATAAAAAAAGCAAAACAAAACAAAATCCTTGCAGCAAGCACCATGCTTAATGAAGTTAGACCCAAGGAAGCTGCTGTAGGGAGTTCACTGGCACAGCAGCCAGGCCCAGCCGAGAGACCAGCACCCACCCTGTGTGTGTGCATCTAATTGGCAAAATCTCATTTGCCTCTAGTAAACACAGCTACGAGGCAGTCGGAGAATTTTTAAAAAGATTCCCAACCTCTTTACACAGAAGGATGGTTGAGCCAAGAGAACTGAGCCTACTAATCTACCATACACCCTGAGACGCCTGTTTACTTACTCCTGTTTACAAATACCACTTCCCATGTTTACGATGACATCAGAAAGGCTGGGAAGCACTTCCCTGGAGACACTCTCTCGCACAGGTGCATTGGTTAAATATTCAAGAACGCTCGCGGTAGCAGTGCTCAAAATAGCAGAACAGTAGGAAAGAACCCAAATGTCTATTGGCTCTAAAATGTATAAATAAATCGTGATACAGTCAACAACAGATACTAAATGGCTGTGAAATGAATGGCCCAATGAATACACATATGAATATATGTATGAATCTCACAGCCGTAATGTAGAGAAACATATCAAGGGTACAAATGAATAGATAAAGTGATGATTTTATGGATATAAAGGTCAAATTTGGCAAAACTAAACAATGTGTTATTAAGGCACACACATGCATACACACACATACATACATACAGTAGTCACCATACAGCTGTGGTTTTCAGAGGACACCAAAATGGCGCAGGGGGGTCTTTTTATAACTGGATTCCTCAATCTTTCCCTCAGAGTTTCTGACTCAGTGGGTCCGAGAATGGAGCTAGTGAATCTGTACTTCTAACAAATTTTCAAGTGACACTGATGCTGCTGGTCCAGGGATCATTATTCCAAGGATTGCTGCCATAAAACCCTGAATGGGGGTATTATATAACTACCAAATACTGGAGAGTTGTCAAGCAAAACAAAATAAAAAATGGTTCCATAAAATCCTTCTGTTTTATGCTAACTTTTCTCTGTTGAATCGTATCTTTAAATATGAAGTGAGTTATGGACAACTGGAATAGCGTTAAGAAATATTGAAGATTGGCTGCACCTGTGGTTCAAAGGAGTAGAGCCAGCCCCATATGCCAGAGGTGGCAGGTTCAAACTCAGACCCGGCAAAAAACTGCAAAAAAAAAAAAAAAAAGAAAGAAAGAAAGAAAGAAAAAAGGAATATTTTGAAGATAGATTTTAAAAAAGAAGGAAGAGAAGAGAAAAAAGAAAAGAAGGCGGCGCCTGTGGCTCAGTGAGTAGGGCTCCAGCCCCATATACCGAGAGTGGTAGGTTCGAACCCAGCCCTGGCCAAACAGCAACCAAAAGTAGCCAGGCATTGTGGTGGGCACCTGTAGTCTCAGCTACTCGGGAGGCTGAGGTAAGAGAATCGCCTAAGCCCAAGAGCTGGAGGTTGCTGTGAGCTGTGATCTACTGAGGGCGATAAAGTGAGACTCTGTCTCTAAAAAAAAAAAAAAACTAAAAGGAACATTCATTGAGCTCCATCTGGATACCACTGAGGAATGCAATGTATACATCTTTGCCCTATGTTTCAAATGAGGAAATACACGGACAAAGTGAGGAATGCCTTGGTCACCCCATCACAGTGAGTGAGTTACTATGAGATGCGGCTGGAGTTCAAACCTGGGTGGGGTGGCTGAGAGTCTACTTTTGGCCACCAAATCAGTATTTTAGTCTTCTTGTCTACAGATCGCCTGCATCCAAATTGCATGAGGTATTTTATAAATCAAATTCCCAAGCTTCAAGCCAGCCTACCACATTAGACTTTGAACAGGAGGGCCTTGGAATCTGCACTGAGTAAGCTCCCTGAAGGATGCTCATGGATATGGAAAGTCAAAATGGGGACCGCCATTTTGCCATGTCTTAGGGGACAAGAGAACTCACAAGATCATTGGCCGCCTCGAGCTCCCATGCCCTTGAAAAGGGGAGCGACACATTCTTTAAAAAAATGTGCACATGACGTGGGGTGGACTCAGGACAGATGAGTTAGGGGATCTACCCCATGTGTGTGGCAAAGCCAGTAGACAGGGATGCAAAACATGTGCACGCAGTGATGTCAGCAAGGGAGCTATTTCTCCCATGTCATACAATAAAGCGCTTCGACTTAAAAGGCTTGTAGTAATTAGAGACGTGCAGACATCCATTTCACCACATTTTGCACCTACAAAAACATTAACCCTGAGGTGACCTTTGCAGCTAACAATCCACCTCCTTTCCCAGCGTTCAAAAGCAGACAACAAAAGCGTACGAATCACAGTGGGGGCTGCAGCCTTTGTGTGTCCTAGTGCGGGGTACCTTGGAGAGGAACACATAAATAGGCAAAGCAAACCTCCAGCCCTCCCAGATGGGAGAACTCCATTCGATAGCGGCAGGGATTTGGCTTCTGATATGACTACAGCATGGGTTTTTGGTAATTTGCATATTTTGAATCTGTTAACTTTCACCCAAAGTGCTTTTAGTTACAAAATCCTTTTCACCAAGGCCCAAGAGAACAATAAAAATACAGCCCCTGGAATTTAGAACTTGAGAAAGATCTTGTTCTCAGAAAGATAACCTTGGCCATCAGAAAGGTTGGGATCAAAAGGAGATGAAGGAAAAGAAAGGACGTATCTATTGTCATGACTTAAAGAAGAGAAGATAGTCTGGTATATTCCAGGTAGTTTAAGAAAGCTCTGCATGGCTGTGTTTTACAGAAAACAATGGAAATTTCTTTTTGCCTTTGTGTATAGTTATTAGCATTTGCCCAGCCCTTCATACTTAGCTGAGCTTTGAATATAAGCTGCATAATTTAACTTGATGATTGTCTAACATTTTATCAACCTCTGATTCCTTGTCTAATAATTTTGTTATGGTTAATAATCAAGCCTCAGTAGCAGAGAAGCACAAATAAGCAATTCAAAAATTAGAAGTTCACATACATACTTCATCAAGACTCATTTCATAAAAAGATTGAGGGCCAGGACACCCGTGGAAAAGCTGGGAAGCAGGTAGAACAATCTTCTCAACTTGGCAATTCATCAGCCTCTTCTCTATATTCCTCTCCCACTTGACAATTCATACTTTAAAAAATGTTTAATTTCCAGATTTCCAGATGGAGTCCAAGAAGCAATGGATGACATCTTTAGGCTAAACCAACTAAGGTCTGACTCAACAACAACAATAAAATAAAACAAATGAAGAAAGCCTTATCTAGAGTAAAGGTCATCTGCAGTTCCCTAACAGCCTCAGCATTTTCAGTTTTAGTTTGATTCATGTTTCATTCATCCCAACAATAAATGTGTTTGGAACTTACACGGGTGCATCGGACAAGTCACATCTCTCTGAGCTTCACTCTCCAATTTATGAAATGAAAGAGATGAGTTAGGGGATCTATCCCATGTCTTACAGTTCCAACTTGGCTATTTTTTCTTTCATTTTCTAGTTTGTTTTTTTTTTTGTGGGTTAAACTCAAACATCATTGAATAAGCAAAATTTGAATTCAAACGAATGTTGAGTTTGTTGAGTTTGATGTTCCTTCCTTTAGGAAATAAGGAGCCCTTATGAAAATCATGTACTTGAAAGGGCCCGTGTGACGCCATTTGGTTAACGGACTCCATTTTGCAGGTTGCTGTGTAATTTGCGGTGTTAAGTGTTAGTTTTGTAACTTTTGGTTCCTGGCACCAGCTCCCCTTGACCACCCCTATCGGTTGCTTAGCACTGGCCCTTTCCTGCTCAGCAACCACCCACCCGTTCCTGGCACCATCAAGGTATCCAATCAGCACATAAAGAGACACCTGGACTCATTCCTCGTCCAACCGTCCCTAATCCCATTCCCCTTATCGCATTTCCCCCCTCCCAACTTCCTTTCGGTATACTATAGAAATACCTCAGCCCCACCCCTCGGGGCCATTCAGATCGCCATTTAGGTGGGGCTGAACGGTCCAAGCTTAAGCGTGTAATAAATTCCACCCTTTGTTTTTGCATCGGTGCGCCTGGTGTGAGTTTCTTCTGGGGGGGGGGGCCTGAAATTCGGGCACAACAGTACTAACTTGATTGAAAGCATGAGTCACAGACATGTTTTAGTTTTGACTATGAAAGTGTAAAGGGTTGATTTGCTACATACATAATATTTACAAAGTTGGGATCCACCTGGTGCCGTCTTAGAATGGTAAAAAGAAAAAACTAAAAACAGGCTTCTGGACATTAGGAGACCTGGCTATTTCTGTTTGCAGTCTTGAGTTTCTGCCATCACTCGGGGGAGGTCATCCCCCAGCTAGTCCGCTGGTCACAGGAGACTTCTATACACCTTGCCTAAGCTCAACCTACATCAGCTAACATGAGATAACTCCCATACCTACCAGAACAAATAAGTGTGAGTTCAAGGATAATTTGTTACATCACTTTTTTGTGCCAAAACTAACTGATACAGGAACAGAGCTGTGTAATTCATAAGCCCTTATTTCACTCTGCAAAAACTTTGTCACCAAAGAATTCTGCAACTCATCATCTCATTGATTCCTTACAATGACTCAGTAATGTAAGCATTATTATGGCTACTTTAGAAAAAAGAATATTGAGGCTTATTCTATATTGTGGACATAGCTGGGGAAGTCTCCCCATGCCACAGACCCTTACCTGGGACTTCCTCTGCCTTAGTAAGTCTTGAACAACCTGGCTTGGTAAACCTCTTATGTAGGACTCACCCTGCTCACCTATAGCTTGGACATAACTGACTGGACCAGCAATGGGCACCTGACTCCAGAGCAACCAATCAGAGCTGGCCAACAACCAATCAGCTCTCTCTTGAGAAAGTGAATTAAGAAGTAGAGACTAAAACTGCTTATGGATGAAAGATCATATGGACTAAGGATTAGTTACCCTGTTGGACCATGTATAAGCAGAGAAAAAGATGAAGTGTGAGAGAGAAAGAGAGAACATAATAAAGCAGAGATGACAGCCATGTCATCAGTCTAGAGCTTTTTTTCTTTTGAGATAGAGTCTCAAGCTGTCACCCTGGATAGAGTGCCTTGGTGTCATAGCTCACAGCAACCTCAAACTCTTGGGCTTAAGTGATTCTCTTGCCTCAGCCTCCCAAGGAGTTCGGACTACAGGCATCCACCACAACACCCAGCTATTTTTTGGTTGCAGTTGTCATTGTTGCTTAGCAGACCTGGGTCAGGTTCGAACCCACCACCCTAGGTGTATGTGGCCAGCACCCTTGCTGACAGAGGTATCAACACCACCAGAGGCAGAGCTTTTGGTTTTCCTTTGGAGGGCTAGATTTCTGTTCCTGATTCAGATTACACCTTGCAACCCTTCAATAAACTCTCCTTTAACTTGTGCTAGCTTGACAGGATTTTAGTTCTTTGTAGCCAAAAGAGTTTAATCATAAGAGCCTTTGCACAGGCTCATGGCTTGTAAGTGGCCATTACAGGCTCAATATATCTCTCCCCATGTTCATCAAAATTCATATATTGAAGTCCTAACCCAGGACCCCCTAATGTATTTGGAGATAGTCTTTATAGAGGTTATGAAGGTCAAATAAGGTCACATGGGTGGGGCCTATTCCAACATGATTGGTGTCCTTTAAGAAAAGGAGACCAGGACACAGGCACACTCAGAGGGAGGACCACGTATGGACACATGGAAAAGACACCATCCACAAGCTCAGGAGAAAGCCTCAGAAGTAACCAACCCTGTCAGACTTCCAGCCTCCAGAATGTGAGAAAATAAACTTCTTTTGTTGAAGTCACCTGGTCTTCTTTTGTTGAAGTCACCTGTATTTTGTCATGGCAGCCTCAGCAAAGTAACATGGTGTCAAACCCTTTCTTATTGTGCTGTGATGGCAATGCTTGCTCCTCAAAATCTGCACCCCATTTCTTGTCAAACTGTGTCATTACCAGGCACTCTTCAAGTGAGGATGGGAAGGGGGCAGAAAAATCAAAATTAGAGCAAAATCAAAAAAGCATGGAGGGGAAGATGGACTATATTAGTACCTTTTAAGGTCCAGGAAAATAGAGAGATTGAGAAAGGGGAAGACAAAGAACCCTGTGGGGAATTAGTGAGTTAGTAAGCTCATTGAAGGCATACAATTAATGGATTATGAATTTCATCACTGAATCTCTTCAATTAATTGCTTGTTGTAGACTCAGAAGGATTAACATAAAGTATGCTTCTATGGTCGGATAGAATTCCTCAGTATGGAGGAGAAGTGGCAGCATTTACCGAGTCCTGACTTTGTACCAGGAGCTTATCTTCTTCATATTATTCATTTCCCACAGTAATACTGTGTAGAAGGGTCTGTTACCATTACCACTTAATGTGTGTAACAGATAAAACTGGGGCTCAGAGATGAGAAATATTTTCGCCAAGGAGTCCAAGATGTCACAGGGATGTGCTCTTTTTACTTTTAAAAATGTTTACTTTCTAGATTTCCAGATGAAGTCCAAACAGCAGTGGATAACATCTTTAGGCTAAACCAAGTAAGGTCTGACTCAACGGCAACAACAGAGTCAATGTCTGTGGTTTTACCTCCCAATATCCATTGTCTGTTCTGTTGGTAACAACATATCCTAATTTTCCCTGCAGAGGCCCCTTCCTCCTTTTTCCTCTCATGTGGTTTGAGTGGGGCCAGCCCAGGCTGGGATTCTACATCTCCGGCCCAAGTAATACATTGGGGATGAGCCCATAATTCCAGCTGGTCCAGTGAGAGGTGGCTATGGTTTGGATGTCATTTGTTGCCACCAAAACTCGTGCTGAAATTTTATTTCCAGTGTGGCAGTTTCCAGTGTGGGGCTTAGTGGGAGGTGTTTGAGGCACAGGGTGGATCTCTCATGGACTGGTAGATGTCATTTCTCGGGAGCAGCTGAGTTCTTGCTCTGGAGTCACTTAATTACTTCCCGTGAGAGTACACTGTTATATAGGAAACCCCTTGGTTTTGCCTATTGGCCTGAGTCTCTTTTCCCTTTGACCCTCTCTGCCATGTTTTGAGTGGCAAAACAGATGCCAGTGCTGTGCTTTTTGAGCTTCCCAACCTCCAGAATCATGAGTTAAGTAAACCTTTTTTGAAAAATAAAATGAGCCAGTCCCGGGTAGTCTGTTACAGCAACACAAAAAGGACTACAACAGAGGTATTACACTTCCGAGAAACTAAGGAGATTTCAGGGGCAAGCTGAAATCTATCCCCTGCCCTACTTTCCCAAAGTACAGCTGTGGAAGCACCCTACACCCACCTCGCCATCAGCGAGGGTGACAGCCAGCCCCTGCTCTGAAGTTCCATTTCCCTAGCTGCAACCACACATAATTTTCCACAACGCTGCTCTGAGCTTTTCTTTTCTTTTCTTTTCTTTTTTTTTTTAATGGAACACTTCACGAATTGGCGTGTCATCCTTGCGCAGGGGCCATGCTAATCTTCCCTGTATCGTTCCAGTTTTAGTATATGTGCTGCCGAGGCGAGCACTGCTCTGAGCTTTCCATCACTCTTCCTCTCACCCCGCACCTTTCTTTCTCTAACTCAGCCCAGGTGTTTTCACCGTGGCCTTCTAATTCTACGTTCTTGTTGCTCTTCATTCTTCTCTCCGGGCCTGACCCTCTCCCAGTTCCCTGGCAGGATGTTACCAGGGAGTGGTGAGTAGACACTTCTTATTTCTGTCCTTCTTAATCTGTCTGCTTTCCTCTTTTCTCTCTAGAATGCTATTTGAAAAATATTAAGATCTATTGTTCATCACAAATTGGGTAACTGGTTCAAAGTCAAGTGTTTAGAAGCCCTGCTCGTTTCTCAAAATGTGTTATCATTATCACCTCCCCTCAGGAGTTGTTTAGCAATTTTTTTCCTATTCACACCCCCATTCCATGAAGTTTTAATACCACAGATATATACCGTGTCTCTGTTTAGGCATTGTGGCCCTTTGGAGGGCCTTGAAATTGTCATATACAAATCCCCTTTCCCAAGAACCAATTTTCACCCCCTTGGGGGTAATATCATCCCTGTTGGTGTGTGTGTTTCTGTGTGTGTGTAAGGGGGGAGGGAGAAGAGAGAGAGAACCCAGCCAAACTAAAGACATACTCATAGTAACATCTCCTTAATTATTCTGCTTTTTACAATGGACCGAGTTAGCTGCAGTGGCAAGTCTGGTAATTTGTGCCCCCAACATACTGAAAGACATTAAAAACTTCCATTTGTTCCTAGAGCATTAATGACTGTGAGCATGAGAGAAACAGACTTATTCTGGCTTACTGTACCCTTCTTTGAAAAATGATGGAAGCTGCTTTTGTAAATTAAGGTGGCAACACCATTGATAATTAAAACATTGCAGGCATTCCAAAATGCTGCGATTTGCAACACCGGTTTTGATGAATGCTTGCAACCCGGCTGTGAAAATTGGGACCTGTAATTTGTGAGTTACAGTAACTGCTAGTGTTTATTAACCTAGCAGGTCAAATTCTGGTTTCACGGTCTTATATACACATATATATCATCATCCTATTAAACTTCAAGTTGAAAGCCGACTGGAGAGGGAAATAATCACCTCCAGGTAATGCGGCACCTTTGAAGACAGAGGTGAGAACAGAGTGTAAAGGTTTCTCTTCCCTCCCCACCCTGTCTCTCTGGGTTAACTCATTCCTCTCAACAGTTTCTGCTTAATTCCTTCTTCCTTTCTTTTCACATGCTGACAGCAACATTACTTCACTGCCATCCTTCTCATCCCCCACCAAAATCTTCTTGTTTTCAAACTGGGTTATATAGTAACTTTCAGGACCATCTTCCACCTTGCGAGCATCAACCCATTCATTGGAGGATAGAAGTGATCCCTCTGTGCTGGGTACTATAGTGGGACTTGGTGTATAGTGAGAATGCTACAAATAGCTCTCACAGAGCCCTAGGTGCCAGGCACTATGCAAATCTCTTCATATATATCATCTTCCTTAATCCTTGCAACTTCCTGTGATAGACCAGACCCAGACCCCAATCTCAAGATGTTTATTATGCAGTGGGAACTGGCTGCTTTGACCTACATACCTGCAAGGTTTGCAGTATCCTACACAGAAGAAGGGCTGGGCTCAATATAACTAGAATCAAAATAAATTTGAGAACCCCTCAAAAAGTAGTCCTAGCTGGGCATAATGGAGAGAGGTTAAATATTTGACCTTGGCCTTCGGGAAACATGCAGCATGGTGGTTGAAAGCATAGGCTTAGATGTCAGGCTCAGGTATTGATTTGCTCCCATGTTGCTTTTTATTAGCCGAGTAAGCCTTGGGCAAGTTCCTTAATTTCTTAAAGACTATTTCTTTATTTGAAAAGTGACAGTAATATCATTCCCAACACATAGGACCACGTGGAAATTCAATGATGCAAGCATCATCAGGGCTTAATGCAGTGTCTGGCATGGATAACACAGTCAATATAGTTCAGTATTATTAGTGTGATAATCCACTATATTTTGCATGGAAATCCTTTCTATAATGTCAAGACAGTTGAAGCTTTCAATTAATTAAACATTTTCTTGAGTATCTACTCTGTACCAGACACAATGGTGGCATTGTGGGGGATGTGAGAGCTTAGAGCTGATCTCTTGCAGCACCTGTCATAATCATACCGTGATTATAGGTGTGGGTACATGTGACTGTCTGTCTCCTCTACCCAGGGCTGGCTTTGACGACTGTGGCCTGCGTGGTTGTGCCAAGCCCCTTGCTTGGTTTAATGCTCTGTGGTCATCATCTTCAAACTCCTAATATCAAGGGGCCTCAAATTTCGTTTTGCAGCGGAGCCCACAAATCATGTAGGCAGTCCTGCCTCTGCCAAACTGTAAGATCTGGAAGGGCAGATTCTGCGTCTGTTTTGTCCACACCGTGGCCCGGAGCCTCGCAACACAGATGCTCAACAGACAGTTACTGAATGGGGGGAGGATGAGGGCGGCTTGCAAGACAAACAGGCTAAGGACTAGGGCACACACCTTGGCTTGGGATAAAGGAATTTCGGTTGAATATCCCAGGTAGGAGTAAATTTAGGGTCGAGGGGGAGTGCTCTAAAAACTCCAAAGTGCTATTTTTAATTTCATTTTGGTCATGGTACAAACGAATACAGACTATTTTAACAATATCCTACCATCTTTTGAGGGTATTTAATATGAATATATTAAAAAGCAAATATTATTATTTTTATATATTATTTTTTTTTATTGAATCATAGCTGTGTACAATAGTTCAATCATGGGGTACAGTGTGCGGGCCTGACATACAATCGGAGATATTTTCATCCACCTGATTGACACACCATTCATGAGATTTTCTTATTTACTATGTGAAAATATTTTTGATCCACGTTTAGAAGTTTTCTCCTGACCCTTCAAATATGCACCACAAGTGTGATCTCGCCCTTTATCCTCTCTCCCCTCACCCTCCCCCTCCCCTTCCCTCCCTCTCCCCTTTACCCATCTTCTTGTGCAATAAATGGAATATTATGCAGCCTTAAAGAAAGATGGTGACTTTTCCTCTTTCATGTTTACATGGATGGAGCTGGAACATGTTCTCCTTAGCAAAGTATCTCTAGAATGGAAGAAAAAGTATCCAATGTATACAAACCTAATTTGAAGCCAATTTATATCTTTGAAGTGAAGGCTACAACCCATTTATTGCACAAGAAGATGGGGAAAGGAGAGAGGGAGGGAAAGGGAGGGAGAGGG
>CAUYRH010067434.1:0-29405 GCA_963574655.1 Perodicticus potto | reverse complement strand
AGAGAAAAAGGGAAAAAAAATAACAGGAAAAGTACTGATTGTTTAATTTTTAAAAGTTTATCTTGTGCAGGCTCGGTGCCTGTGGCTCAACGGGCTAAGGCACCAGCCACGTACACCTGAGCTCGCGGGTTTGAATCCAGCTCCAGCCCGCCAAACAACAATGACGGCTGCAACCCAAAAATGGCTGGGCGTTGTGGAGGGCACCTGTGGTCCCAGCTACTTGGGAGGCGGAGGCAGGATACTCGCTTGAGCCCAGGAATTGGAGGTTGCTGTGAGCTGTGATGCCACAGCACTCTATCCAGGGTGACAGCTTGAGATTCTGTCTCAAAAAAAAAAAAAGGGAGTCTTATACATGAATGTTGAAGCTGGGAGAAAGATTAGAGAAATAGGGAGCAGCAGGGACAGAGAGACTGAAAAGAAAGACAGGATGAGACAGACACAGTCAGAGAATCAGAAAAGAAGGAAGAGATGGTGATGGGAGGACCCCACCAAAGAGAAAGACACGCCGAGACGTGCACAGACACACAGGGAGACTCAGAGAGACAGAAATGGATGGAGGGAAAATTAAAAGACAGACAGATGAGGCTCAAGAAAACATATGCATGGCTTGGCGCCTGTGGCTCAACGGGCTAAGGCGCCAGCCACATACACCTGAGCTGGCAGGTTCGAATCCAGCCCGGGCCCACCAAACAACAATGTCGGCTGCAACCAAAAAATGGCCAGGTGTTGTAGCGGGTGCCTGTAGTCCCAGCTACTTGGGAGGCGGAGGCAAGAGACTCGCTTGAGCCCAGGAATTGGAGGTTGCTGTGAGCTGTGATGCCACAGCATTCTATCCAAGGTGACAGCTTGAGGCTCTGTTTCAAAAAAAATAAGAAAAGAGAAGAAAAAAAAAGGAAAACATATGCAGAGGAAAAAGAGGCAGGTGAAATCCAGAGACAGAGGCCACACCAACCCGATGTTGTCGGACACATATAGCCCAGCACTGCTCCAGTCCAGGACAAGGCTGAGCCTCTGTACACAGGCGTCAGCTAACAAGTGCAGAGCAACTCCCAGATGCCTGGAGAGCCCTAGGTATGGACAGAAGAGACAAAGGGGCCTGGCACAATAGGCATAGAGAGATCAGGGCTTATTAATTTGCACAAGCAATTGATTGAACACCTACCCTGCCCCAGCCCTGCCCCTGGGACTAAACCCTCTTCACTCACAGATGCAGGGTGGGGACCAACCACCACACAGACTGCAGCTGGGCTGCCTTGATCTGCATCCCAGACCCTGTAATGAGTACTGTGTTTTGTGGTCAAATTACTTAAGCTCTCTGTCTTCCCATCTCTAACATGGGAACAATAATCGAATTGTACCCATCTTACAATGTCATGGTGAGAGTAGATAAAATGCTGTGTGAAGTGCTCAGAATAGGGCCTGGCACACGAGGCACACCATGTATATTTTCATGTATCATGACTGAGCCATGGTGGACAGTCAGAGACAGGGTGGGGACAGCCACAGGTTCCCCAGGCTTCTGAGTCCATGTTCCTTGACCTGTGGCCTCTTCTTCCTAGGAGCCCTCCTGGACCCCACCTTCTCCTTTCAGGCCATCACTGCCAACATCATCTGCTCCATTGTCTTTGGGAAACGCTTCCACTACAAAGATCAAGAGTTCCTGAAGCTGCTGGACCTATTCTATCGATCCTTCTCACTCATCAGCTCTCTATCCAGCCAGGTCAGAGAGATGGAGGTGTGGGCGGGAGGAGGGATGAGATGACATCCAGGGCAGGGGAAAGGGGGCCCAGAAATGCAGCTTATCTTATGGCTGGAATAAAGACAGGGACAATATGGAGAAAGAGGGACACAGACACCTGGGGACAGGGACAGAGAGACTGAGGGAAAGGATGGGGCATTATGGGAGGCAGAAATAGAGACTCAGAGAAAGATTTAGGAGAGGGATCCTGGGAAACCAAATTGATACTAATGTATGAATGAGAGAGAGAGAGAGAGAGAGAGAGAGAATGAATGAGTCAGACTTTCAGGCCCTGATTCCTCTGAGTCTTTGTTTCTTTGTCCTTGGTAAAGCCCCCCACCTGGGGAAATTCAAGGGTATATGACAATAGGGAACCACAGTTCTTCCATTTTTCCCATTTCTTCCTTTCCCTGTTCATGTATTTTTAAAAATCTTTCCCCAGATTATAAAGTAACATGCTGCTACTTTAGAGCAAATAATGAAGTTTCCATAGTGGACTAAGCTGGAAATATGCCGATTGTGCATTAAGTTTAAGATTATTGGCTCGGCACCTGTGGCTCAACGGGCTAAGGCACTAGCCACGTACACCTGAGCTGGCGGTTCGAATCCAACCTGGGCCCGCCAAACAACAATGACAGCTGCAACCAAAAAATGGCCGGGCGTTGTGGTGGGCGCCTGTAGTCCCAGCTACTTGGGAGGCAGAGGCAAGAGACTCACTTGAGCCCAGGAATTGGAGGTTGCTGTGAGCTGTGATGCCACAGCACTCTATCCAGGGTGACAGCTTGAGGCTCTGTCTCAAAAAAAAATAATAATAATTGTTATGGATGTGTTACGTTGTTCAATGTAAACATTTCACATTGTGTATCAAAGCAGTACCTTGAACCCCATAAATGCATCAATGTACAGTTATGATTTAATAAAAAATAATAATATAAAAAAATAAATAAATTCATCTCCTTGAGAGTTAGTTCCCCTCACCCATGTAAAGCATCACTCCTTGGATGGATGAGGTGCAAGAGCCCTGGATGCTAAGTTCTGGTCCAGGCTGTGCCACTGGTCACTTTCACCCGAGCCTGTTTCCCAGCCAGAAATCAGCCAGAGTTGTACCTCTTGCTCCTTGTCCAGCCCTAACGTCCAATTCTGTGATATGTAAATAGTGAGAATAAACTGGCAAGAGATGTTTTCTAGAACTGAGAGGCTCTGAGTCTTGACCAGGAGGCCGGGCTAGCAGCCCTCCGGAGGCTGGAGAGAGCTTTTGCCCAGGGCAGCTAGGCACTGGCTGAAGAGGCCCAGGGCCGGCATTGGTGTACTCTCCCCAGGCGAGGCTGGGGCAGAGCAACTGACATGCTAGGAGGAAGCTGCTGGCCCTCCCCTACTCTTTCTGCCCAGGCCCTCCATCAGATAGACTCACACTGTGCTAGAGCTAATCATCTGCCACCTACCCAGGACCTTGCACAGGCCAGGGCACATGGCCACTTTTCCTTCTTTACTTGGGCAACAGACTCCAGCAACCTCCATGCCAAAGAGGTGCTCCCGGATTGGGTATTAACAGGGGGCAGAAGCTGAGCTGGCTGAGGCTGGATTCCCAAAGCACAGGCTCTTTTCAACCCCTTGCAGCAGACTCTGCCCAAGAGTTTGCAGATGTCTGTGTGGCTCCTTCCACCTAATGAATTGGAAGGACCCAGAAAGAGCATTTAGATTGCTAGATATACAGAGTTTCCGAAGCCCTAGCCTCAGGTTTGCTGTAAGTACATACTCTCTTATCTATCAGACCATCTCCTAAGAAGCCAGAAGTGTGGAGGAAGTACACGACAGGAAAGGTACACCATTCTCTTAACTTGCTGTGACAGGGATATGACGCAGACCTGGGGCCAGGAGTCCCCCTCAGAGGAAAAGGCTGGATGAGAGCCCAGTGACCATTTCCTCTCTCCTGTAGCTTCCCTGGCCACTTTCCATGCACACAAACATACACCACCCAAACCCAGTGGCTCCCCTCAGAATGCGCTGTACCTCCATCCACAGCCACCCCCAGCACAGGCCTCCCTTCTCCCAACAGAGATCCCACCTGCCTCATTACTTAAATAATCTTTATTTACCATGCACTAAGAAAGACGGACCATATGAAACACTGCATTTTATAGCAAAGGTCTCAGTCCAGAACACAACACAGGGGCCCAGCCAAGATCCAGATCTGGGGTCTATACTGGGGATGCTACTCCCAGGGCTAGAGGCAGATCCATGACCCTGTGGCTGCAGTGGCCCCAGACACAGCATACGGCATCTGTCCTCTTCCACAGAGGCACAGGAAGCTGACACCAGAGGAGCATGTGGGCAGGGGAAAGGACGGAGAAGGCTGCTTTGGACAGTGATGTGATGGAGATGGTGGTCCACCCCTCAGGCCAGGCAGCTGGGGCCAACCGAGCTCCACAGACCTTCAAAAGCCCCATGCCCAGGGCAGAGCTGTACAGGCTCCACCTGACTGCTCCTCAGCCACATAAAGAAGACAGGGACCTAACCTTCAGCCCCAGACAAAGCTCAGATTTGCCCAAGCAGGAGCCCAAAGACTAGAGAGTCAGCCCCCCACAGCCATCCCCAGTCTCTGGACAATGGAGAAGCCCACAGGACAGTCAGGCTTCTGAGGCTCCTAGGATAGGGTCACCAGCAGGGCTAACCCTCAAAACCTTGGCCATCAAGTGCCACCAGAGCCAAGACAACCCAGTGTAGTAGATTCCTGGGCATTGCTTTCATTGGGGTGGCCCAGGAACGAGGACATGGTCAGAGACATGCAACGCAGAGACAAAGAAGGACAGAGACATGCAGAGACTACGGCAGGATAGCAGGGGGCTGAGAACACAACGTGGCCAAGGTGCTGAGATGTGGGCACTGTGAGGGCCAGGCTCACTGAGGCCCTGGGCTTGTGGCAACACCCGCCTCCTCCGGGATGGTCTCCAGCGTCTCGCTCTGGATGGCCTGCGTGATCAGCGCCAGCTCCTGGCACAGGGTTTCGTGGCGATAGCCAACGCGAATGTCTGGCACGTTGGTACGGCGGATGTCATTTCCCTCAGGGCCCTCCTTGGTATAGTTGGGTCCCAACCAGTGGCTCTTTACCTGCAGGAAGTGGGGATAACAGGAAGAGGAGCAGCCAGCTCTGAGTGGGCCACAGTGCCTCCACCCAAACCATCCCAGGGACAGGGCCAGGACCTCAAACGCAGAGGAGGGGCAGAGACACAAGACCTCTGGGTCCAGCCAGGAAGGCAGGTGTAGTACCTTGTGGGAGAAACCACTCATGAGCACACTGTTGCGGGCCAGCTCACACATGTCGCAGGAACTAAGCTTCCACACCTGGGTGGCAATGCTGTACTCCTCCATCAGCGGCTCCTGCACAGGCCAGGGTTCCTCAGGCAGGCAGTCCCTGACCCTGTAGCCCCTTGGGGACTCCCTCCCCCACTTGCTGTGCTCCACCAGCAGAGGGCAGCACCAGCCTGGAGCAAGTGTCCTTAGTGTCCCATGACACCCGCCTGGCTGCCAGCCCAGCTGACCTTGGTGAAGTGGAACTGCAAGGGATCATCAGTGGAAAGCGAGACCATGAGGCCGCGGGACAGGTACTCCGGGAGTGGGTTCCGGTGGTAGCTGAGGAAGAGGCTGTTGTTGCTGAGTGGGGACATGGCAATGCCGATCTGGGCCAGGTAATACAGGTACTGCAAGACCGGGGCCTGTGCAGGCGACAGGAAGAGCCTGTCAGGCGACCTGAAGGCCAGGAAGGCATGCTGGTCCTGGAGGTCCAGACCACAGCAGTGGGCAGAGGGAAGGGAATCCAAGCTGGGCCTGATGTGTGAAGGGTGAGTTGTAACCATAATCCAAGTTGAGGCCCCAGTCTGGAGGAGGCTGCGGTAGGGAGGTAACACTGGGAAGGTGGAGTCCAATCTGGGGGCTGGGTGGGGGGAGGATCAGTCACTGAAGGGCCCAAATGGTTCAGAGGAAGGTGAACAACTGGGAGGGGAAGCTGAGGTGCAGACCCTGACCTTGCGCAGAAGCAGCCCGTGGGAGATGTTCTCAGCCAGCATGAAAGCTGACACCAGGTGGTGGATGGGCCCAGCCTCCCCGCAGTGTGGCCTCAGTACAAAGGTGTGGAAGCCCCTCTGCCTGGGGGCATGAAGACAGGGTCACTGCTGAGCCTGGACTGGCCTGGGCTCACTGGAGCTTCTGAACCCCACCCCAGCACTCATGCCCTCTGGATAAGGGGAACACATAATTTCTTGGCTGTGAGGGGTGGAGGCATGGAGCCCTGAGGGCAGAGAAAAAACTCATCCAACGCAAGCAACAGGGCAACAGGTGGGTCAGGGCTCTGGTGGCCCAGGGCACCCAAAGCCAGGGGGCAAGACCACACAGTGCACAAGGGTCCAGCCTGAGTGGTTCGGGCACCTGCGCAGGTGATTCAACATGGCCATGTTGGCGAAGGTGTAGTATAGGTAGTATGCGTAGGGTGGGTTGTCTTCCTCCACCCAGGCCTCAGGAAGGGGGCTCTCCAGGTTGAAGACATGGTTCTCAGGCTTCGACTCATCATCTACACTGTCAAAACCATCCACCTGTCACAGAACCCTGTGGTTAGGCCTAGAATTCCAGCTGGGGCAGAGGCTGGCTGTCCTCCCCGTCCCCAGCCCTGTACCGCCTGCTCACATGCTCCAAGAAGAGGTGCAACTCCGGGTGGCTGGCAGGGTGCACAGTGGCCTCGAACAGAGGCAGGAAGATGTTCTCTAGCATCTCCTGGAAGTTGGCCAGCTGGCCCTTGGTACGGTACACATCACTGCAGGCGAGACACAGCATGCAGGCATGTGCAGGTCAGGGTCAGCGAGAGAAAATCCAGCAGGTAAGGGATAGAATTTGGCCCCAAAGCACAGAAGGATGCTCTAGTCAAACTGGGAAAGTGGGGACACCAGGCTGGGCTGGACTGAATAGACCATGGGTGGGACCAGGAGACCTTTCCTTGCACTCAGAGGGCTCGGTGGGGCCAGGGGAGGCTCAGCCATCCCAGGAGGGGAGAAAGCAGGCTCTGGCCCATGTGTTCCCTCCCACTCCAAGGGACACTCACAAGAGGCGGGGCACCTGCACAAGCCAGCGCACGTTGGGAGAGTGCACGCGGTGCATGACAGCCCAGCGTGCCAGCTTGTCCCACTCATCCCTCGAGCGCCCGTAGATGGAGAGCCGCAGCTCTGCATTCTGGTATTTGCTTTCCTCCAGGTCCGACATCACCTCCTAGACATTTGGGGGTGGGGGGTGGGGCGGCTATCTTTACACCCATGTGTGCTCCAGTCAAGACCTCTTCAGGGCTCTCACCCCACACGGACCCCTCCGAGCCCCCCAGATACCCAGATCCCATGGCTCAGTAGCGAGGGGCTGCCCCCTTACCTTGATGATATGAGCAAAGTATTTCCCAGAGACCCTATTGTCGGTCTTGATGAAGATCTCTCGGAGGACAGACTCTCCAATAGGGTTGTATTTGGCATTGAACTTGTCAAAGCGATGGAAGGTGTTCCTGTCCTAGGGGAGACAGGCGGCCCCAGGTCACCCTGACCCTTGGCTCCTACACTGACCCAGCCCCTCAGCCCATGCCACTGAGACGGACCGCATGCACGTCGAGTGTATCCACACTCAGGTCGTAGGCTGTGAGGTTCATGCTCTCGAAGACCTCCCGCAGTGTCTGCTCTCGGCCCTGCTCCACGTGAACGATCTCATCCAGGTGCCGCTTCATCGCCCGCTTGATGAAGCGCAGCAGATGCTTCTGGTTCATGCAGGATGAGGCATGAATATGGGTGTCCACCTGGGGTGCAACAGGGCACTGTTGGTCCACCACAAGCAGGGAAGGTCAAGGGCCCAGAGCAGTGGGATGGGAGAAGACACTTTGTTTTGAAGGCCAGACATGGTGGCTCACACCTGTAATCCTAGCACTATGGGAGGCCCAGGTGGGTAGATTGCCTTAGCTCACGAGTTCGAGACCAGCCTGATCCAGAGTGAGAACCGCGTCTCTAAAAATAGCCGGCATTGTGGAGGGTGCCTATAGTCCCAGCTACTTGGGAGGCTGAGGCAAGAGAATCGCTCAAGTCCAAGAGTTTGAGGTTGCTGTGAGCTGTGACACCACAGCAGGGCAACAAAGTGAGCCTCTGTCTCACAAAAAAAAAAAAAAAAAAAGACACTCTATTCTGGATGCGGTGGGGGCGGGGGCCAGACCCTTGTCCAGGATGCTGGACAGAGGTGCAGGATCAGGACACAGAGAAGGCTACAGGGCAGGGAGTGAGGGCCCACCTTTCGGATGTTGTAAAAGTCTCGGTGTGGCACTTTCTTCTGGGCAGCCAGCTCCTTCATCTCATTGAGCAGCACATGCATCTGGAACTTGGAGCTCAGGTACTGCAGCCGCCGGTAGCAGAATGACTTTCTGGGTACAAGAAGAACAAGGCAGGTGGACTCAGGCCCTGAAGGGAGTACCTGGGGAGGGCCTGGGCAGCAGAGGGAGGGTGGGGGAGAAAGGCTGCCAAGAGGGCAGCAGACTAAGAGACAGTCTAGGGCTTGGTGACTAGAGAGGGACAAGTGTCTGGGGCAGAACTGGAGCTGGAGAATCTGGGGTGGGAGGTGAGCTGAGTGTCTGGGACAAGAGGGGACTCACATGGGGCCATTGATAATCAGGGCCATCAGCACATTGACATCAGCCACAAATTCCTGCAGATCGGGGTATGGCAGCTCCACCTCTGAGCAACTGGCATGGAGGGGAGCTTGGGTGAGGATGACACACCAGGCCCTGCAGTCTCTCTTGAGAAACTGCAACCTCCCACATGGTGGCCCCCAGCATACACCACACCCCTCTTACTGCTCATCAGGCTCCCTGCGGGTGTAGACGTGCACCACGCCCCGCACCATGCGCAGCCCCAAGCCCAGGTCCCCAGGCATGGTGCTTGGCTCACAGCGCTCATACGGGTGCTGCTCCAGCGCAGGGGGGTGTACCGGGGCATCTGTGAGGGTAGGGAGGGTGGAGTCAGGCCCAGGACGTTTCCAGATGGGGGCCTCACAAAACTGAGAGATAGCAAAGACCCCAGCAGGGCAGGCAGCTCCTGACTTGACTGCTACCCCTGGGCACCAAGAGGCTGTGTGTGGGGAGACACAGGTAGGGTAGAGATGCCCCAGACCCCGTCTCAGGGAGCCCAGGGCCCAGAGCATTTGGGGTGGGGCAGGGATGGGGGGTCCCACCAGCAGATACTGGGGTGTCGGGGCCTTGTTCATAGGTCCGTGTCTCCAGAGGCTTCTCGGCCAACTGCTGCAGGTAGCGGCGGGTCGTCGGGCAGAAGCTCTGCAGCGACAAGGCCATGTACTTCTCCCGGATGAAGAGTGCCCGCACCACGCTCTTGGCTGCATCCAGCAGGTCTGTGAATGGCACCTGGAGACCAGGACATGCGATCACCTTCCTCAGTCTCTGACTTAGGCTCAGGTCACTCTCACCTCCTTCCTGAAGCCTTACCCCAGACCCCAGACTATCCCCCTCCTCCCATAGGCCCTGATCCCAGGTGCTCTCAGACCACTCTGGTCCTAGCCCACCAAGTAGGCCCCTGCCCTCCAGCTGTTGGGGAAAGAGAAACACCCTCCCCAGCAACCCCTCACTCAATTCCCTGGCTAGGACACCTGGTATCAGGCCCTGCCCACACTCACCCCACACTTCTCCTCCCCAGAGATGGTGACCCGCTGAAACTCCCGTTCCAGCACCACATCGCGCTCCCGCAGGCCCCTGTCGCCCTGCCCCTCGCCCTGTTCCTTGTAGAGTCTGCACAGGAGGGGTTCGGGGAGGTGGTTGGAACTAGCAGCTGACAAGCCCCAGCTCCGCATCCCCTGCACCCCTCTGCCCTCCTCACTGGAGGTCTGAGTCACTGTCCGTCTTCAGGAAATCTTGCTTGGCTCTAAGCAGGATGTCCGGCTCCAGCCTAGAGGGGTAAAAGGTCAGGCAGATCATGAGGGATGGCCTTTGCTCCCAGGTCCCCGTACCGTGTTAGATGCACGTATGATCATCACAGGCACAGGAACTTGTGCTGTTCTTACCCCACTTTAGAGATGAGAACTCAGACTCAGAAGTTAAGCAACATGTGCCAGGCCACATCAGTGGACAGAACACAGAACCAGAATCCAGAAACCTGTCTCCAAAACCCATGCTCTATGCTGCCTCCCCGTGTGGACCCCACAGGGAGGACAAAGGGTCCAGATGGAGAAAGAGGGATGTCGAGCAGACCACAGTGTGTGCCCTCGGCTGCCCGCCACACGCTGGGGCCTGGCTCACTTGACATCCTGGCTGATCTGCCGCTCCAGCCGCTGCCGCCGCTCCTCCAGCTGCTCAATGGGGCTCTCCTCGGGGAACTCATATGGGGCACTACGGAGCTCACTCTCAGCCAGCGAGCGGCTGAACAGCTCCTGGAGGTGGGGAAGGAAGAGTCAGTGTGGCCTCGCCTTCAGCCCCGGGGCCCTCTCCTGCAGAGTCTGGGGATGGGGTGAGGGCAGCAGGACCTTGGGGTACCTGGGAGAGGCTGAGGATTAGGAGATGGCCAAGCATGAGGTGAGGGGACAGCTGGGGTGGAAGAGCATGGGGAGCAGAGGCAGGGCATGGGGACATGGGGTGAGGGGCATGGGTGGTGCCAGGCGATACCTCGGCGATCTCCTTGCATTTGCCATCCATAGACGTGCGCAGGTCGAGCGGGAAGTGCTTGAGGCAGGGGGCGGGGCCCGGCAGGGATCGGGCAGACTGCAGCGGAGGGGCCCCCAGACCACCCCGAGCCTCTGCAGAGACAGTGATGCCAGGTCAGAGTGAAGGGGCAGCCCCTGGAAGCCCGGGGCCCCTACCTGCCCCAGACCAGCTCCTGAAAGAGCCTGGGGCCTAGAAAGTGGGCAGTGCCTCCTCAGAGGCAGAGGAGTAAGCCTGTGTGTAAGACTCCCAAAGAACTTCACCCTCACCTCCAGCACAGGGACCCTTCACCCACTCCAGCTTGCAGGTGGGGATCCCGAATCTGCCACTAGAATGAGTGGGTTCATTCACTCAACAAAGAAGAACCTGAATCCTGGACTAGGGCCAGTCCCTCAAGCCATCTTCAAGTGACCTCCTCCCAGAGGCCGCACACAGGTGTCCATGCGCACAGCATACATACCTCTACAGACAGGTACGCACTCACAGAAACACACAGACACACACCAGATGCTCCTTAAAGACCAGCTGGCCACACCAAGGACCCCAGCCCGCAGCTCCCAGGGCAGGCAATCCAGTATCAAACCTGTCCCGGACTGGCAGATCCTCCAGGCAGGAGGCATCCCAGGCCTACAGAACACAGAGCAAGCACAGCTGCCCCTCAGCTCTCACCTGGGGACCAGCCTTCAAGGGAAGAGGACAACAAGGACCTGGTTGGCAGGGGATCCCTACCTCCTCCCTAGAGGCCTGCCTCTCCCCCAGGACCCCAGGGCTGCCAAGATGTGGCCTGGCCCCAGCCCGCCTCTCCCACTGCTGGCTGCCCCTCCAAAGAGAGCTGCCACGAACAGTCTGCGCCACTCAGAGGCCCCAGGATCTGGGCCAGAGGCCCTGGGGAAGGGAGTATCAGAAGCCAGGGGTCCTTCTCCATCAAGGACAGAACTCCCCATCTGTACCACCAGGAGGCTGGCACTAAAGACCTTGAAACTGCTAGTCTGTAGGGGTTGCCTGAGTCCCAGCCTACCTCAGAGGACCCTCCCTGGTCTCAGCACTGCAGCCTCCCCAGCGGGAAGCTCTGCTCTCCTAGCCAGCTGTGGGGGTGCTACCCTCCAGTACCCTCCTTTCCCCTCTCCACCCTGGCTTAGGGAAAGGTTGAGTGCTCTGCCTGGGTAGCCCATTTTAAAGTCTCTGTGCCTGTTTCCCAGTACTCTAGTTCTGGTCCCAAGGCTGGACAAAGGGAGGAGGAAAGTGCTGTCCCAGATCTCAGACCCAGCCCTTCTGCTCAGCCTGGTCCCCTGCCTGGACCCTACCTTAGACTTCATGCAGCTTCGGCCAGCAGCCCTGTGCCCCTTGCCCGCCTGTTTGCCGAGTGAAGCTGCAGCCAGTCCCTCAGGGGCGGCACGGGCTGTACCAAGTGCAGCTGTGAGCAGGGGAGACCCTGGGATGGCCATGAGCAGGGGGCTGGAAGAGTTCAAGGGAGGCCAGAAATCAAGGCAAGGAGCATCAGAGTTGGGTGGTAAGATGAACTCTAGAACTGACATGCCCTTAACCTCCACAGTGCTAGAGAGGTCCCAGCCAAAAACAGAGATCCCAAGGGGGAGAAATAGGGTAGGTTGTTGGGGCTGGGCGGGCAGGCGGGCAGGCAGGGGCCAAGCCTCCTTAAAATCCCTAGGGAACACCAAGCAGGCAGGGCAAGTGGGCAGGGCTTGGCCAGCCAAAGGGTAAGAGGGGAGAAAAGGAAGGGAACACAGCTCCCCTCATCTCCAAGGCCAACAGCCCAGGCCAGTTCCCTCTGCCTAGAGGCCTCCTTGCTCACCACTGTCTCTGGGTGCTGCTTGTGGGTCCCTCAGAAGAGACAAGGCCTTGTTTGGGACAGAAGCTGACTATTAACTGGGGAAGAAGCCCACTCTGGGTAGGGGCCAGTCACGGATGTTTCTCAGCTGCCCAGCTGTTCAGGGGGCTGGTTCACAGCCCCCTTGAACTCCAACCCCTGTTCCAAGCCTATGATCAGGGACAGGACAGATGGTCCAGGAGGAGAGGTTTGGGAAAGGGGGAACTAAAATTTGGAGGACATGAGTCTGACTCTTCCCACTTACTGGCAAGTCCCTACCTACCTACCTCTGGGAGGCTGAGTCCTGTCTACAGCAGGTTTCTGCCCTACTTCGTCATAGTTGCCACAAGGCTCACAGAGATAACTGCCATGAAAGTGATCTGTGAAACACCAGGTGCTGTGCCAAGAGTCTACAATTATGGACTCTTCGGACCTACAAAACACTTCCCACATGTAGCCCCACTCCTAGAGGAGGGTGGGAGGTTCTTAGCCTACCACAGGCCCAAGGCACCTGAACAGTGAGAGGCAGTGATAACGACTTCAATGGGATGGAGATAAGAATGATGTTATCTCCTTCTTGGAAACAGAGTAGGGAGAGCAAGAAAAGAGGAATGCCTGCCTTTCTCCCAGAAGTAAGCTCTTTCCTTGGTTAAGCACCCTGATCCTATACACCTCCTCTCCACATATGGCCCCAAACCACAGGCCTCCATGGCTGTTTTGTGGAGGGTCAGCAGGAGCTGAGCCAAAGGCCCAAACTGCAATTGCCATCCTCACCCCCAACAAGGTGGCCTGGGGCCTCCATCCACAGCAATACTGGGGTGGTAGGGCAGATTCCCGCAACCAGAGCCATCCCCTAGCCTGCCAGGCCACTGCACAAGACTGCAGAGGGTTCACTGGAGTTGACACATAGGCAGTAATCTCCACACTCTCTGAGGCCAAGTCTAGAAGATCAGCCTGCTGGTCCCTTCTCCTGGAGCCTGTGCTGGAGCTTCCCAGCTACAGCACCAACACACATACAGACCCACATATGGGGAGTCAGCCAAAGCCAACACCACTGCAAGATTCTGACCACCCCAACTGCCCTCTTGACCAACAACCCCCTCATTGTCAGGTCTGCCTCCACTGGCAGGGAGTGTCCAAGGCTGTGACCCACAGGTATTACTCACATACTCTTACATCTGACCACCCAAAGGTCTCCGGTTCAGTAACAGGGCCACTGGTACAAATCTAACCCCAAGGGACACACTTTCTGGACACAGAGAACACCCTCAGGACAGTACAGACCTTGTACCAGGCATATTCGATGACACAAGAAAATACAGGAGGTGGATGATCAGACTGTAGGTACCAACAGCTGTGGGAGAGGTGGGGGACTATGTTAGTATAACCTGGTCACCAAAGTGGAGGTGCGCCTTTCCTTAGCCACAAGGCCTGGAGACAGCAAACAGCAGGCAGACATCCCTCTGCAAGACCAGCCCCAGGCAGCTGAGCCCTCACCCAGACAGGCACTGCAGTACTGCCTGCCTGCTCTGGGAGCCGAACCAAAGGGTGCAGGAGCACGCAGTAGCCCAACCTGATTCCCTGCATGGTCTGGACCCAAGGACACCACATACTTCCAAGGAGGCTCACAACACAAAACTGGGACCAAACCAGCAGCAAACAAGACAGTTGAGCCCCCAGCTCTGGGATGGTGGCCAGCGATGGGTGTGCCCAGATGTCAGACCACCAGTGAGAGGCATATAGATCTGGGGTCCTGGAAAGAGGAACTAGCTGCAAGAGAACAGCCTGCGCCCGCCTGCTAAAGGCACAGGCGCCAGTCTGAGTGGCCAGTCCACGAAGCAGTCAGTCCCACACCCCCCCCACTCCATTCACACACACGTTATACACAGTCTTAGCACATGCACACGCTGACACGTGTGCATACACACCTCTTGCTGCACTCACACCCACACCCACTCCTTATTACAGAGGACAGCATCCTGCCATAGAAACCTCAGTCACACCACCTCCCCCTTCCCTCAACCCCACCTCCAAGGCAGCCCCCCCGTGACTGAGGTCGAGGAGCACCACGACAGATAGGATGCCAGAAAAGGGGTGCCCCCCTCTCTGGAGGACCAGTGTCCAGGGGAGGGGTGGTAGGAGCCTGTGCCTGAGGCCGGCAAGCACACTCACCTGGAACTGCAGTGGAAGCCTGCAGGCTGGCCCGCTTCTTAAAGGGATATTTGGCCTTGGACTTGCCGGAGCCAGATGGATAGGATGCCATGGCTGAGGCCACAGCTGAGTGCCAGCGGGGGTGTCTGAGCGCACTGGCTGGGGCCTGGCTCTGCCACATCCAACCCCTTCCTCTGCCCCGCCCCCAGCGGGAGTGACTGATGCAGGAAGCAGAGCCCCACAGGCGGAAGAGGCCCTGGCCACGATTTCTCCTGTTGTCTAGGCAACCTGGGGGAGTGGGGCCTCATCCCCGCCCCTTATGCCTCCCCTTTCTCCTCAGTCCCTGGAGTGACGGGGACTGATGGTGGAGGAGCCCAGGAAAGGGATGGGGGGAGGGGGGAGAGAAGAGAACAGGATGGGGAAGAGCCGGCTCCCAGCTCTCCACTAACCCTGTCAGGAACCCTTTCTCCATTGCCTACGCTCCCGGGTAAGGGAGTCAAAGTCCAGGCTAGCTGTACAAGCTAGCCTGAGAGAATAAGAAATAATAGTAAACATGAATCCAGCAGTGAGTGCCTCTAAGCTTAGAACACATTCCTCTCAGGGCAGGGCTACTCGATGAAAACACAGTGCCTCTAGGGAAGAGCCCCCTTTTTTCCTTTTCCATCTGACCCCCAGGGGTGGCCTAGCTCTGGTAGGAGGCGGTAGAACTAAGACTCCTAGCTCAGAGGGTGGGGTATGTCTTGGGAAAATTCCACCTTCCAGCAGAAGCTACCTCCTAGAAAGGCAAGGGCTTGGCTGGGGTTCTTGGGAAAAAGACTCTAGACTTTCCTCTGTCTTTGTGCATCCAGGCTCTATTTCCCCAGGCCCTTCCAGGAGGAGGGGGCCACCTTCCCTAGGACCTGCAGGCTGTGCTGGGACCCCCACCGTCTTGTCACCCTGGCCACACAGCATTTCTCTGTTCCACAGACCACGCGAGCACACACTCACTCACCTGAGGCCATGATGCCCGAATCTCAAGGGGCACCGGGACACCTCCCAAGAGGGTCTGCACAGCAAGGAAGCCGGAAGCGGGGGCTAGGGCACAGACCCCCGGCCAAGTCGCTTCAACGGCGCTTGCCCTGGCACTGAGATGGGGAAGTACGGCAATCTTTCAAAATTGCCAGCTGGCTAGAGGTGGGCCCTCCAGACCTCCGCAGCCAACCTGGCCTCAGGAGACCCCGGCGTCCCGACCCCCAGCCCTGCACTCGAGAGGCGGGCAAGCCACGTGCTCCCCAGGGAGCGGGATCCGGAACTCGTCTGGGCTTCTCTCAACACTCCTGGGTATTCAGGGTGGGAGTTCAGCAGGTGGAGTACGGGTGCGTCACTCAACAGGTGCGACCCCACCAAAACCTCGCGGACGCCGAGCCGGGATGCAGCCCGGGCCTCACCAGTCCTTGGCCCCGCCCCCGCTCGGGCCCGCCCCCGCCTGGCCAGCCCCGCCCCGCCATTTTTTCTCTTCCCGGGCGCCACGTGGGCACTCTCCCCACCACTGTCTGCCTGGCTCGACCCTGGGTCTTGGGCAAGTTCTGTGCGTCAGCTTCCTCATCAGTAAGATGGGATGGGGTAATGACAGTATCTCATTCAAAGGATTTATTGTGAAGATTAAACGTAAAAAGTTCCTGGCACAAAGGCCCCACTAAAAGGTGACTGTTATTATTGTCCCAGGATTCATTTTAGGCAAAAGTCCTGCCCCTACCTTGTCACCTAGGTCATCTGTTTTCTTGTGGCTAGCAATTCTGGCTCCCCTTCCCACATTTATTTCTATATTTGGTGGTTAAGAGCTTAAACTCAGTAGCCAGACTACGTTCAAATCTGAGTCCACTACCTAATTCCTAACTGGTGTTGGGTAAGTTACTTCTCTGTGCTTCTATTTCCTCTGTAAAATGAGGGTCCGAGTACCTGCTTTATATGGTGGTTAAGATAAATGAGCTTATA
The DNA here is from genome assembly GCA_963574655.1 of Perodicticus potto. NCBI lineage: Eukaryota > Metazoa > Chordata > Mammalia > Primates > Lorisidae > Perodicticus > Perodicticus potto. The sequence continues at coordinate 13,007 of CAUYRH010067434.1, read as the reverse complement.
TAAGTTAAGTGCTCAGAACTGTGTCTGGCCTGTAGTTACCGCCCAAGGTTCCTGTATTATTGCTTTGGCCTGGGCCTTGGTTCCCTATTGACATTCACAGGTTGATTCACCTTGCACCCTATAAAGAAATAGAGTCAAGCTGTTTTGGGGACTGCAAACCAGCCTCCCATTCCCAAGGGATAGAGAATCCAACCTAAAGAGAACTTGTAGAGCAAAGTCCCAGAGACTTCACTGAATTTTTTTTTTTTTTTTTTTAAGAGACAGAGTCTCACTTTGTCGCCCTTGGTGGAGTGTCATGGCGTCACAGGCTCACAGCAACTTCCAGCTCTTGGGCTTAGGCGATTGTCTTGCCTCAGCCTTCAGAGTAGCTGGGACTACAGGTGCCCACCACAACACCCGGCTATTTTTTTTGTTGCAGTTTGGCCGAGGCGGGATCAAACCTGCCACCCTTGGTATATGGGGCCAGCGCCCTACCCACTGAGCCACAGGCACTGCCCTTTCACTGAATATTAATCACGTATATGAGCAGCAATTAATCTCTTCCTTATTCTCCCTGTTGTGGGGGCCCTTTGGCCCCCACACCCAGTTGTTCTAATGCTGTTTGTCCAGTTCCTCCCACTTCTCACAACCCCCAGAGCAGAGTTCTTTCCGAAACTCTGCCTCTCTCTTCTCTCCCCAAGCTGGATTCTGGACCCTGAACCCTATTCTTCACCTGCATGTGGTGTCACAAATCATTGATCCCCTGTCCTGACCCTGAACAAACTTAAAAAGACCTGGCCTCCAGAAACAATGTTGGAATAAACATTGTTGGAGGTGTGAGGGGAGATTGATCCCTCACAAAGAATCTAATAAAACTAAATAGAAAACAAAGAGATACCATGTTTATCTATCAAAATAGCAAAGATGAAGAAAAATAGCCTAATTCAGGCAAGATGTAGTTAGATGGGTGTGACAAAATAAAACTGGGTGTGGGGGCCAAAGGGCTCCCACAAAAGGGAGAATAAGGAAGAGATTAACTGCTGTAACTGCTGCTAATATATGTAATTAATATTCAGTGAAGTCTCTGGGACTTCGTGTACACACACACACACACACACACACACAGATTATTGGCATTCACAAACATTAACAAGATCTTTCTGAAAGCCATTTGGCAATATATAATAAAAGTTTCAAAAGGATTCTTATTGTTTAACACAATAATCAACTTCCAGGAAATTGTTCTTAAGAAAAGTTGCCTGGGCGGCGCCTGTGGCTCAGTGGGTAGGGCGCCAGTCCCATATACCGAGGGTGGCAGGTTCAAACCCAGCCCCAGCCAAACTGCAATAACAAAAAAAAAATAGCTGGGCATTGTGGTAGGCGCCTGTAGCCCCAGCTACTCGGGAGGCTGAGGCAAGAGAATTGCCTAGGCCCAGGAGTTGGAGGTTGCTGTGAGCTGTGTGATGCCACAGCACTCTACTGAGTGCGATAAAGTGAGACTCTATCGCTACAAAAAAAAAAAAAAGAAAAGAAAAGAAAAGCTGCCAGAAAATTATGTGCACTCAAAGTTGTTCATCACTGCAATGTTTATCTCATAGAAAGGTTAGAAACATAAAGGTCCAACAACAGGAGATTGTTTAAATTATGTCATATGCATACAATGAAATATAGCCATTAAAGATTGTTCTTGGAGAATTTTTTAATTATGTGGAAATGTTTACAATATAAAGTTAAGTTAAAGGCTAAATGTAAAAAACTGTACATACAGTATGGTTCTAATTATATGATATATATGCATAGAAAAGAACCACACCCAAAAGTGTACAAATTATTATCTGTAAGTGATAGAATTACAGGTTATATTTATTCTTCTTTATCTGCATTTAAGAAGTTATCTACAGCATATATCTATTACTTTTATAATTAGGGAATAGAAATCAAAAAAAGCCTATAAAAATCTGTCATTTCCTCCACAATCCCCCCACTGTCTTAAGCCCATATTCAAAAGTAAACTATTCTTAATATGGCCCCTAAACTGGTCTTAGTGTCCTTAGGAATTTTAAGCCTGCTGGGCTCTCAATAAAGAATAATAAAAATATATTCTCAAAATGAAAAATTAAGCACCATGTAGAATGTCATCTATATTCTGATGAGGTACAAATTTGGACATAGTTTTAAGGGTCAGTATTTTGGACTGGGCTAGGCTTCTTAATCCAGACCTACCTACATAACCAGCCAATACATGGATCTCAGCCCTCTACCCAACCCAGGCAAACCGGTTCATTAGTACCTTTATGCTCCTCCCTAGTTCCATCTGCAACTCACCCTTTATTTTAAAACCCTTCTATATTTCCAGGCCATCTTATATGTTGTTGCTGCTAGGAAGTCTGTACTGATTATAGCTGAGCATCAATCTCCCCACCTACTCAACACTAGCAAGAATCTCAGTGAGGTTTCATTGTCTATGTAGAACAGAGCTTGAGAAATGAAGAGATGAGTCATCCTGTGGCCTAGGCTTTCCTCACATTAAGGCTTTAATGTTGCCTTTAAGCTTCTGGGATCTTTCCTAGCTCTAAACATAGCTTCCTTCCCTCCTAGCCTATTCTCCAGATGGCTCTTAGGAGCTCTCCTAGAACCCCAGGTCTGCAGCACACTCCTGTTTCTCTGAAGAACTGCTTCTCTTTGCCTCTGGCCTTCAACTCACTTATGATATCAGCCTTCCTAAGCCAGAATACTCTTCACACATATTAAACTTGGAAGAAAACACCTGCCTCTCCAAAAAAGATCCATGTCCAGACAGTTTCCCAAGTCATACCTCATGCCTAGACCCTTCTAGAACCAAGCTGTTCAGCTCTTGTTTCTCAGCTTCCCCTAGCAGCCAGCTCCCCTTCCCTCAGTTACATAGCATTGTGTTTCTAGCACCATGCACTATAGCCATCTGTACTTGTTTATAAGTCATGGTGGACTTCAATCAAACCTCTTAACCTTGTCATTCAAGGCCCTTCACTGGGCCCAATTGGCTGGCCCCAATTTCCCTTTCCCATCCTCATCTTCCAGCCCTCCCTTCCATTTCTTTTTACTCCAGTGCTGACCCATCCAACTCTCCAGTCTTTTCTGAGCACACTTTGTACATTGTGTTCCCATGCTTTGTCTCATGCTCTTCTCCCAAAAATGCTTATACCCTACTTTACTGTTCTGTTTCTCTGCAGAAAGTCTGCTCATTTTACAATCACCCCTTCTTTTTTCTACCATGGAACTTATCAGTCTGCCAGTTAGATTAGATGTTTAATTGCCTTTCCACCATAGGGGGGGGCTAAGTTTCAAACAGCTCTGAATTTCCCAATACTAGCGCAGTATTCCTTTAACGGCTCACTAGTGGATGTGAGAAAGATTCTGAGGTCTCCCTTTAACTCAGCAAACATGTCCACATTTGCTGGGAAACAGCGATTCCTTTTTCACTCAAAATGATATGGTTATCCTGAGGATCACTCTTCTGTGCCACAATTCTAAAATGGGAAGAGCACTACATGCCTTATCTACTTCGCCAGGACGCTTTCCCTGAATGTGATAAAAAGCAGAGCAACCATAGGCACAGGAGCTGATGATGGGAGGCAAGAGGTCACTGGGACCAGGAATGGGGCATGCAGAGCAGTGGATCTGTGCTCTCAGAGGCCAGGCAAGGGCCAGAAGCTCCCTTACTCAGCGCAGTTAGTGAGAATGGGAACTTCCACTCAGCAAGCTAGGGAACAAAACAAAAGCAACACAGAAGTTTGCAGGGGCAGTAGCAGAAAAAGGAAGAAGCTCAAACATTTTCCCCACTTGTTAACAAGTTAGTGGTTCCTTTAACAAAACAAGCGCTACTGTTATTGAGTTCATACATTTGACCAAAGGTTCTTTCCCTGGCTGCTTAGGTAGGGGGAGAGGAAAGTTTGTTTACTTTACTATATGACTTTGAGGAAGTTACTTAATCCTCAAGTGTCAGTTATCTGGTCTGTAAATTCTCTCAAAGTTGTGAGAATTCCCTGGTATGAGTCACAGAAATTGTCTAGCAATCACTAGTTATGATACAATATAATAAAATACAATATTTAGTTCCTAGACATCCCTTATGCACAGCTCTAGCTCTATGGAAGAAATATGGAAATTTCTCAAAGAACTAAAAGTAGGTCTGCCATTCAACCCAGCAATCCCACCACTAGGTATCTACTCAAAGGAAAAGAAATCACTTTATAAAAAAAAGACACCTGCACTCATGTTTATCACAGTGTAATTCACAATTGCAAATATATAGAACCAATCTAAGTGCCCAACAACTGATGACTGGATAAAGAAAATGTATGTGGGGTGGCGCCTGTGCTCAGTGGGTAGAGCACCAGCCCCATATACCGTGGCAGGTTCAAACCCGGCCCTGGCCAAATTGCAACAAAAAAAAAGCTGGGCGTTATGGCAGGTGCCTGTAGTCCCAGCTACTCGGGAAGCTGAGGCAAGAGAATCACCTAAGCCCAGGAGTTGAAGGTTGTTGTGAGCTGTGTGATGCCACGGCAGTCTACTAAGGGCAATAAAGTAAGACTCTGTCTCTACAAAAAAAAAGGAAAGAAAATGTATGTGTATATGTGTATGTGTGTGTTTATATATGTATATGCATATGTAATGAAATACTACTCAGCCATTAAAAAGAATGAAATAATACCTTTTGCAGCAACTTGGACAGAATTTGAGACCACTATTCTGGTGAAATAACCCAGGAACAAAAACACAAACACTGCATGTTCTCACTTGCAAATGGAGGCTAAGAAGTGGGTTTATAAATAATGTGTTTTTGTTGTTGTTGTTGAGACAGAGTCTTACTTTATCGCCCTTGGTAGAGTGCCGTGGCATCACACAGCTCACTACAACCTCCAACTCCTGGGCTTAGGCGATTCTCTTGTCTCAACCTCCCCAGTAGCTGGACTACAGGCGACTGCCACAACACCTGGCTATTTTTTTGTTGCAGTTTGGTTGGGGCCAGGTTTGAACCCACCACCCTTGGTATATGGGGCCGGTGCCCTACCTACTGAGCCACATGAGTCACCCCCCCCCTTTTTGTTTGAAACAGAGTCTCACTCTGTTGCCCAGGCTAGAGTGCCATGGCCTCAGCCTAGTTTACAGCAACTTCAAACTCCTAGGTTCAAGTGATACTCCTGCCTCAGCCTCCTGAGAAGCTGGGACTACAGGTGCCCACCATGATGCCCAACTAATTCATTTTTAGTAGAGATAGGGTCTTGCTCTTGCTCAGGCTGATCTCAAACTCCTGAGCTCAAGTGATCCTCCCACCTCAGCCTCCCAGAGTGCTAGGATTATAGGCGTGAGCCTCCGTACCTGGCCTACAAAATGTTTTAAAAATTTGCTGGATGTGGTGCCATGCACCTGTAGTCCTAGCTACTTGGGAGTCTGAACCAGGAGGATCACTTGAGCTCAGGAGTTCAAGGCTACAAAGAGCTGATTGTACCACTGTACTGCAGCCTGGACAACAGAGACAGATCCTGCCTCCATCCACAAAGATTCTCAATTGGAAGGTCTGGGTGAAGGCCTGAGATTCTGCATTTGTAATAAGCTTCCAGGTAATCTGATGTTGCTGGTTCTGAGACCACATTTTGGATAGCAAAATTCTAAAGTATCTCTACCTACAAGTAGGCTCCACCAGCAATATTCATTTAAGTAAATTTCAATAATTGGCACAGACAAATAAACCAGTGGAGACTCTTAAATGTCTGTAAGACTGTACCCTCATTTTGCCCCAGGAAAAGGCAGCTTGGATGAGGGCCAGAGGGAGAGCTGCCCCAACCTTTGAGAAGCCAGAGTCTAGAATCCAATTTCCCAAAGAAGTAGAGTTTGCTGTGTGAGGCAGCACAAACCCCAGACTAAATACCAGCAAAGTTCACTTACCAAGTGAGGTTGGACCTCAGCAGGCTTGGGTGGGTCCAGAGGAAGCTGCCTCATTCTCTCTACCATATACCTTTTCCCTACATGTATATATTCACCAAACCCTTACTGATGATCCACTGATAAACTACAAGTTCTGAGGGATTAAAAGAAGAATCAGATTTGGCCCTTTGAGCTCCAGGAGGAGGAATTCACGGTGGGAAACAGAATTGTAAAATAAAGTACAATGTGAAGTGGTAAGTGCTAATAAACATTTATGTACAGAGATGAGCCAGCATGAAGGAGCAATGCTAATAGCTTCCTGGAGCAGCAGCCGCTGGGGAAGCTGCATGAAACAACCCTAATACTTGCAAGTAAGGGACACACCCGAAACAAAAATTCCTTGCCAGGGCAAACCAGTGATGATAAACAAATATGCTTTGAGACCTTGAAGCCCTTGAAACCAAGACCCCGTATTCCAGAGGCTTAACGTGGGAAATGCTTCCTACATTTGTGCCCCTAACCTCCAGCTTTATATTACCAGTAAATCCAAAGAATCAAGAGACTTTTAGAGGATAAGATCCTTCAAAGGGGAAAGGTGACTATTATTCCAGAGAGCTCTAGTACCCACATCCTTACCCGTGTTGAAACCCAACTGATCATTTCTCTAGCTACACAAACATTTGAATCTTTACCCTTTGTCATATTGACAAAGCTCTTAATTGGCTTAACCCATCGCACTGCTAGATATAAAGGGTATAATCCCTAGACTAAAAAGTAGGTCTCCATTTGGGTAGGGAGCCCCAGCCAATGCAGTAAGGGTAGAACTGATAGCCTGCTCTCACCCCACTCCACACAGACCAGCTTTTAGGGGAGCTCAGGAACTGATACTCAATCCCAATTTATTTTTTCCTTTTCTTCCATCTCACATATAGAAACACTTACAAGAGAAGCTCAAGAGCCTAAAGGAGCAGCTGAGGAGGAGACGGAAGAGATGGGGAGTGGAATCAGTGCTGAGGACAAAGAACTGGCCAAGAGGTCCAAGGAGCTAGAAAAGAAGTTGCAAGAGGATGCTGACAAAGAAGCCAAGACGGTCAAGCTCTTGTTGCTGGGTGAGTTATGTGAAAGATAAACTAGAAGTTAATGCTCTTTCTGCTTTCCAGGAAGGTCAATGGGTTCTGGCTCACTCCATTGGGAAAGAGAGGTAGCAGGTCATTTTTCCTCTCCCCTAGCCAGTCTCTGGTTAAGTTAATATGGGGCCTGAACAGCTACACCCCAGGGGATCCAGGGTGTCAAAGTTATTCTGAAAAAAAAAAAATTTTTTTTTTTTTTTTTGAGACAGAATCTCACTATGTCGCTCTTGGTAGAGTTCTGTGGCATCACAGCTCACAGCAATCTCAAACTCTTAGGCATAAGTGATTCTCTCGCCTCAGCCTCCCAAGTACCTAGGACTATAGGCGGCCACCATTACACCCGGCTATTTTTGTTGTTGTTGTTGTAATTGTCATTGTTGTTTTTTTAGCAGGCCTGGGCTGGGCTTGAACCCGCCAGCCATGGTGTATGTGGCCAGCACCCTAACCACTGAGCTTTGGGTACTGAGCCAACTCTGAAATTTTTTACTTTCCCTTGAACTAGGAATAGTGTAATGGCCAGGACGAATCCATCCATGTCCAAACGTTAACACCTCCTTTCACCAGGACAAATACCAAGAATCCTGGACTTGCAAACACGTACCCAATCTGCAGAGAACTCTGAGCCAAGGAATCCAAAGAGAATAGGAGCTTCCCTCACCAACGGACTTTGAAGTTTCACCATACAGTACCAGAGTCGAGTCCAAGGATAGGCCCACTGGTTCCTGCCAAGTATACTGATTCCTTCTTGCTGTCAATAAAAATCATGGAACTAGGAAGCTGTGAGTGGGCAGTATGGAGTTTTTATCTACAGCAGTCCCTTCCTGGCTTTTCATTCAGTAGCTGCCTCTAAAGCCCCTGCCAGATGGAAGTTTCATCAACTTGATGAGCTCCTAAGCAGATCACTGTTCTGGGCTGAGAGAAAAAAAAAAAAAGCACCCCAATAAGTCAGCCAGGGAAATTGATCCTGGTTATAAATAGAACCAAGTCAAGAAAATTTGGGACACCTGGCTTAGGAAAAAAACAATGGTGCCCCAAAAGTAGGCTATCTGGAGCAGGAGGGGTTATGTAGCAGGCTAACTGCCTGGCCTGGGTGTCCAACCCATGAGGGGCCTGGGAACCAATGCACCAGGCTAAGGCACCTCTTTTTCCCCAGCTGATGTGGCACAGCCCTCAAGACATACCAAAGGAGCATATCTCTCTCTGTAATCTGGACCCAGACTAGCACAAGACGGAGCACAAGAGGTTACATAGGGGGAAACAGAGATGACAAGGCCACTGAGCGATCTTTTAAGCCTAAGCAGATTTCTTCTAGTTCAGGATAAGCAGCTTAGACAGAACAAGCACAGGCTAAGTGGCAGGAGGCTGAAGCATTAGGGCAATATAGTCCAAGAGAAGGTGAAAAGGTGTGTGACTGAGTACATTAGGACATTCTAGTCAATAAAGGAAACAAGCAAAATGATGAAAAAATAGTATTTCAGTGAAATGACCCAGCTCTCTCAAAACCTACCCTAAGATCACTCTCCTGAATCAGAAATAGGCAGAGAGGAGAAGTAAGGTAAAGGAATTCTCCTGAATCTTGGTGGTTCTCAGCAGGGAGATTTTTTTTTTTTTTCAGACAGTCTCACTCAATTGCCCTACTGTTGAGAGCTGTGGCCACAATAGCTTATGGCAACCTCAAACTCTTGGGCTCAAGAGAGTCTCTTGTCTCAGCCTCCTGAGTAGCTGGAACGACAGGTCCCCACCACAGTGCCCATCTATTTTTAGAGATGGGGTCTTGCTCTTGTGCAGGCTGGTCTCGAACTCCTGAGCTCAAGCCATCTGCCCACCTCAGCCTCCGAGAGTGCTGGGATTACAGGCATTAGCCACCAACCCCTGCCTCAGCAGGGAGATTTTGACCCCCAGGGGCCATTTGTAAATGTCTAGAGATATTTATGGTTGTCCTATTGGCGAGAGTGGGGTATTACTGGCCTCTAGTGGATAAAGGACAGGAATATTACTAAACACCTTCCAATGAACAGGACAACCCAAAATGCAAATAGTGCTGAAGAAACTCTGCTCTAAATCCAGGTCAAGTGGCTTGAGCTCAAGGTGGCTAGACATTGAGGGCAGCAATTATCCCTATATGTTCTCCCCTAACAAGATTCCCAAGCAAGCACTGAGTCTGACTTCTCATAGGCCATCTCCTGGAAGATTGGGGGAAATTGGAAGCATAACCATTTCTCCTTTCAGGTGCTGGGGAGTCAGGAAAGAGCACCATCGTCAAACAGATGAAGTGAGTAGGAACAAAGAAAGTCCCCAAAGACTGGGGTGTAGGGGAAAGCAAGTGAAGGGTACTCAGAGTTAAAGGCTCTTTAGCGTCAAGGAACCCAGAGGTTCCTTGCCCTAGTCTGTATGCTCCTTGCTCCTCACCCTCCACCATGAGACAGTAATAGGAACAGAGGGATGGGGTCTTATAACCCTTTAAATACTCCAGGTTCCCAATCCAATAGATCTGGTTACTTAGGTCCAGCTAAAGACTAAGGGTCTGCCCCTTGCAGAATCATTCACCAAGATGGCTACACGCCAGAAGAATGCCTAGAGTTCAAGTCTGTCATCTATGGGAATGTGCTGCAGTCCATCCTGGCTATCATCCGGGCCATGTCCACACTGGGCATTGACTATGCTGAACCAAGCTGTGTGGTATGTGATTAATGTTATGTGGTTAGGGGTGGAAGCAGGAAAGGCTAATTGAGACAAAACAGACAAGCCAACCAACCATGAGGAAAGATAGGTAAAGAAAATAGTCTTTTGTAACTAAAACCCCACCTGATGAGCTTCACATCTTTTTATTCAGTTCTGGAGAAGTAAGCAACTCCTACTTTTATAATAAATATTTAGAAAATCCACTCTCTCTGCCTTTTTCCCTTATTTTACCATTCAAATTGTTCCCTTTGGGCCTCCTGGCCATGGAACTTTAATAAATCCCTAGTTCTGGTATTGACATTTTTCTGGCCTCTGATCATTGATAGAACAAAAGTGATAGGTTTTTGTCTTCTGTCTTGTCTATTTCATAGTCAATTTGGCTTTTAAACATCCAGTCTCCCTGCAAGAAAGGACCAAGTTTTATGTTAGTACCCTTTCAGACTAAGGATGTAAGCCACAAACCCCAGAGAAGCACTTGGGACTTCTGCTATCCTCTAAGAACCCCAGGGCTGGATATATTGTCACCCTGTACATATGGGGAGCTCAAAAAATTAATCACTATGTTTACTTAGAATCTTCAGTGGACACTACCTCCACCTTAGACTTTGGTAGCATTGTAAATTGCTTTTCATTCAGCAGCACTCCCAGAAACTTCCTGGGAAGCTATTACTCCTATGTAGTTCTCAGCCAGGTTTCTGCATTACAGGATAATGGGCGACAGCTCAACAACCTGGCTGACTCCACTGAGGAGGGAACCATGCCTCCTGAGCTGGTGGAAGTCATCAAGAAGTTGTGGAAGGATGGTGGGGTGCAAGCCTGCTTCGAGAGAGCAGCAGAGTATCAGCTCAATGACTCAGCATCTTAGTAAGGCTCTGATGGGGAGGGGGCGGGATGACACTTAAGTCACCTTCCAGGTGAAATTTCAGCCAGCCTAAAATTTCAGTCATTAAAAGCTAGAGATCCACCGACTGAATTGAGCCTGTAGATCTGTTTTGTTAGGATTGAGTTGAACGGTGTTTTACTGTGCTTTAAATTTGATACCACCAGGATACCTGCCATGATTGCCACCACTGTTTTGCTTTACGCCAACTTGCTGCGGCCTAGAGAGCTGAAGACAGTGGTGGTCTGCCTAGCCCCCTTCAAACCTATTCTCTTGAATAGTACACATTAGCCTCTCCTTTCAGAACCATAACATAAGTCTTGCAGTTCTGCCACACTCCCAGGATGGCTCTTTTAGGACAGAATTTTCTAGCTTGTAACCCAGGTTCTACTTAGGCCACTAAGCAGAAATTAGTCTCCAACACCCAGAGTATCTTATGTCAGGATCTCAAGGTAGGGGACACAGAAACCGCAGAGCAAACCCCAGAAGGTGGTCAAGGTCATGTGTGGTGACTCATGCCTATAATCCTAGCACAGGGAGGACAATGTGGGTGGATCACCCGAGTTCAGGAGTTGGAGACCATCCTGAGCAAGAGCAAGACCCCATCCCTACTAAAAATAGAAAAAAAATAGCCGGGCATTGTGGCGGGCACCTGTAGTCCCAGTTACTTGGGAGGCGAAGGCAAGATCTCTTGAGCCCAGGAGTTTGAGGTTGCTGTGAGCTATGATGCTATGGCACTCTCAGGGTGATAGAATGAGATTCTCTCCTCCCTCCCCAAAAAAGGTGGTCAGGATTAGAGAGAACCAACTTTGCAAAGCTGGTTCCAAAACGATAAGCAACAAATTTTATCAGTCCTAAGACAGTAAGGGATCATAGATATGCATAGGCTCAAAGTCAAACAGACCTGAGTTTTATCTCCTACCTAATTCTAGAGACATTGATCTGCTAGAGGACTGCTAGACTTATAGGTCCCACCTATGTGCCACCTAATTTTCAAGGAACTGGTATCATTTACTACCCCTGGAATACTCACTTAGGGCAGTCACTGCTAAGTCCATTATGAATAGTCTCAAGACCCTTTACCCACCTATACAATAAGACTTCAAGGTAGACAGTACCTTTTATTAGCCTCACTCTATAGATGAAAAACTGAGATTCAGAGACTTAACTTGCCAGATAAATGGCAGAGGTTGGATTTGCATCCAGGACTCCTGGACTATAAAGCTGAGTATTTTTCACAATGTACTACAATATGCCTCTTGACCTTGGACAAGTTATTTAACCCTTCTACATTTTCATCTGTTAAAATGTGGATTAAGAAATGTGAAGGCTTAGGAGCATCGATAAGAACTTAAATGTGTAAATGCCTGGCATACAGTAGGCACTTGGATTAATTATCCTCCCTCTTACCCTCAGCCACTGCACTTCCTACCCCCCACCACTTTTTAATTAATTTATTTATTTTGAGACAGAGTCTCACTTTGTCACCCTGGGTAGAGTGCCATGTTGTCATAGCTCACAGCAACCTCCAACTCTTGGGCTCAAGCAATCCTCTCCCCTCAGTTTTTCATTTTTAGTAGAGATGGAGGTCTCACTCCTGAGCTCAAGCAATCCACCTGCCTCAGCCTCCCAGAGTACTAGGATTATAGGTATGAGCCACCACGCCCGCATTTAACCTTTTTTTATAACTTTTGGAATTTCACAGAAGAGGAATAACATAATGAATGATCTATCTGCAACTCATGGCTGCTCTAATTTCATTTTACCTTCATCCCCTACTGGATTATTTTTAAGAAAATCTCAGACATAATTTCATCCAAAAAAAGTTATTACCTATCTCTAAAATAGATACTTTAAAAAAAAACTGTATCATCACCACACCTAAGTATTTAATAATTCCTTAATACAAAATATCAAGTATCATCAAATTACTATTCAAATTCTCAATTATGGGTGCCCGTAGCTCAGTGGTTAGGGTGCCAGTCACATGCTTCAGGGCTGGTAGGTTCGAACCTGGCCGAGCCTGCTAAACAAATCAAAAAAAGAAAAAAAGCTGGGCATTGTGGTGGGTGCCTGTAGTCCCAGCTACTAGGGAGGCTGAGGCAAGAGAATCGCTTTAGCCCAGGAGTTTGAGGTTGCTGTGAGCTATGATACCACAACACTTTACCAAGGGTGACAAAGTGAGACTCTGTCTCAATTAAAAAAAAAAAAAAATTCGGCTCGGCACCTGTGGCTCAGTGGGCTAAGGCGCCAGCCACATACACCTGAGCTGGCAGGTTCGAATCCAGCCCGGGCCCGCCAAACAACAATGACGGCTGCAACCAAAAAAAATGGCCGGGCGTTGTGGCGGGCGCCTGTAGTCCCAGCTACTTGGGAGGCAGAGGCAAGAGACTCGCTTGAGCCCAGGAATTGGCGGTTGCTGTGAGCTGTGA
>CAUYRH010067433.1:0-24192 GCA_963574655.1 Perodicticus potto | reverse complement strand
ATTCAACTATTTTCAACAAATCATTTTCCTTTTTTTTCTTTTTTTTTTTTTTTTGTAGAGACAGAGTCTCACTTTATTGCCCTCAGTAGAGTGCCGTGGCGTCACACAGCTCACAGCAACCTCCAACTCCAGGGCTTAGGCAATTCTCTTGCCTCAGCCTCCCTAGTAGCTGGGACTACAGGCACCTGCCACAACGCCCGGCTATTTTTCTGTTTTGCAGTTCCGACGAGGCTGGGTTTGAACCCGCCACCTTCAGCATATGGGGCCAGCGCCCTACTCGATGAGCCACAGGCGCCGCCCACTAAGACACATTTTTAAAGAGTTGTAATATCACCTTGGATAAATGAATACATGAACTAGTGGTTGCCTCTTCATTTTTAAGCCAATTTACTATTAGATAATTTGAAATTGGAAACAAAATTTGAAAATTCATGAAAGCAAGCAAATTTGGTTGAAAATTAATATGAAAACCGGCTCGGCGCCTGTGGCTCAACGGGCTAAGGCGCCAACCACGTACACCTGAGCTGGTGGGTTCGAACCCAGCCCAGACCCAACAAACAACAATGACGGCTGCAACCAAAAAATGGCCGGGCTTTGTGGCAGGCGCCTGTGGTCCCAGCTACTTGGGAGGCGGAGGCAGGAGACTTGCTTGAGCCCAGGAATTGGAGGTTGCTGTGAGCTGTGATGCCACAGCACTCTATCCAGGGTGACAGCTTGAGGCTCTGTCTCAAAAAAAGAAAAGCAAATTAATATGAAAACCCCAAGTTAATTTTTCAAATGAACAAAAACAATGAGAAGAAAATATAAATACCCCAAACAATCCTGGGATTTACGAAAGCTCTGAGAAGAGGCCCAGAATGAATTAACAAAAGTGCTTGAAACAAAAAATTGTAACAAATGGAGCCTTTACGACTCCATACACAACCCCCCATGTGGTTCTTATGGGCCTGATTGTCAGTGTTGAGTCACCCTCTGCCCACTGTCTTCCTTTTCCGTGCTTGGAGGAATTTCCCCTGGCGGCCTTAGGGAGCCTTGTAGGAGGAGGGACAATGGGACAAGTCTTCTTTCTCTGCCCAGACTATTGGAGTCTGTTGCACTTATGCAACAGAGGAGAAATGAGGAGCCAGCTACAGCTGCTGAGAAACTGGAGAAACCACCTTGGCCAGCCTGAGAGTTTTCTGCCACTGCACCCTGCTCTTGGAAGGAAGGCAGACAGGAGGAGGCTCTTGCCAGCTCCTTCAATCATCCTGCAGCCAACCCCAGCGACCTCATTTGAGGGGTCAGGACAGCAGAGTGAAACTTTAGGAAAAGCAGGAAGACATCTTCTGACTCTCTTTCCAATGCTTTTGCAATTCAGCTCTTTTGAGCTTGAAATTCCTGGGGCTGGAGGAGAAGAGGTTGATGTGTCCAGAATAGTCCCATCTTAGACATTGGTCAAGTGGGATGCGGTCTCCCCTAGTGACAACCAGGGTTTGGACTGCCTAAATGTTTGAATTCCTTCTACTTGGGGATGGAAAGGCAGACCTGAACTAGGGAAGAGCTCCATCTGGTCTTGGACTCAGAAGCACAGGTCTGAATAACTAAAAGGACCATTTCTTAATCTATAAAGTGAGCATTACAATCAAATCTTCCCAGAGAGGACACTTCTCAGTTTGTTATGAGGTCATGTCTGGGGAGTGGGCTTTAAAAACCTAAAATACAATCCAACTGCAAGTTGCTTTTTTACCTATAAACTTGCCCCTGCCCTTTGGAGAAGAGTTGGGTGAAGAGGAAAATTCTATTAAAAAAAACAACAAGGCTGTGGCCTGGCTGGACCCTGTCTCAGGGGCTGAAGTGGGTCAGCGATTCTGAGAAATGATGCCATTTCTGAGCGAGTAGGCCAAGAGGGTACAAGCCAGAAGGGGAAGCTTGCAGCGATAGCCCCTGGAGAGCTAAGGCCTATGTTGGGCCCAGTGTGAGACTGGTGAAGGAGGAGAGAGGAGCTAGCACCAGGAGGAGTGATTACAGGGAACCCCCCATGCATATCACCTGTGAGGCCAGAGGACTTGTCTCCAGAGTGCTCTAGAAAGGATGGGAAGAGCACAGCACAAGTGTGGGATGGGGGAGGCTCATAGGCTTGGCGTTCATAGCAGCTGTGCCCTGGCAGTTTGCAGCCAGGACAACTGCACAGCAACCTCCACCCAGAATGCCCAGCCTTTGCTCCACCTCCTCTCTGTGGCATTGGGCAAAGTGGGACCCACCCAATGTGAGTTCGAGCTTCTTCTGACTGGCCAGGAAGCCAGCCTGCCGGTGCCTCCTGGGAGGGAAGCGGGTGTGGAAAGTCAGAAGAGCCTGTACCTCAGACATGCAAAGTGCCAGACACTCGGTGGCACTTTAAATGCCACAGATAAAAACAGTGAGAGACTTTCCTGGTGGCAGGTGAGAGGAAGGGTCAGAGCCCTCGGGCCTCTGAGGCTCAGATGCTGGGATAAAGAATAAAAACACCTTGGAGAGCCTGTGACCCCTTGTGCTCGGGGAGAATGTCAATGCAGCCAGCTGGCCCAGGGAGTGTGGAGCCTTGAAACACACATGGGACAGGCGAGGCACCTGGTGGAACTGAGGGCTCACAGGGGTTGGATAAATCCCTTCAGGGCCAAGGCTTAGCGGAGAATACAACTCAGGACCAGAATCTGCTCCCTTATTACACACAGACCAGTGTCTCTGATGGATGCTCACCAGCATATGTAGAGTGGAGCTTGCCCCCACTCCGTTCACACTTTTTTTTTTTTTTGCAGTTTTTGGCCGGGGCTGGGTCTGAACCCACCACCTCTGGCACGTGGGGCCGGCGCCCTACTCCTTTGAGCCACAGGCGCCGCCCATCGTTCACACTTCTTCAGTGACCTCTGCGAGATGGACTCCTTTGCCCTTCTCCTGATGACCACTCTGGCAACCAACTAAAGGGTCGTTAGTTTTCTACTGCTGCCTCCCTGGCTGGAGTATAAGCTGCACTCCGGGTAGGTCCTGCTCACTGAGGCTCCCAGGGGTTGCATGATAGGCCAGTGTGCTACACGTTGTGTGTGTGAAAATGCCTCTCTCCCTTAGGCACCCTCCTGTCTGTCTGCATCCTTCGCTGCCTCTGACTCTTTGGCTACAACCCTTGGAGATCTTCAAAAACCACCTTCCCCCACCCATCCAGGCCCTCTGCGGATTTGTTCCTCTGCCCCTTGTCACTGAGAAAGTCTCTCTCTTTTTTTTTTTTTGAGACAGAGTCTCACTCTGTCACCCTCAGTAGAGTGCTGTGGCATCATAGCATCACAGCTCACAGCAACCTCAAACTGTTGAGTTCAAGCAATCCTTTTGCCTCAGACTCCCAAGTAGCTGGGACTACAGGCGCCTGTCACAACACCTGGCTATTTTTAGAAAAAAGGGATCTTGCTCAGGCTAGTCTTGAACTCCTGAGCTCAAGGCAATCCACCTGCCTTGGCCTCTCAGAGTGCTAGGATTACAGGCGTGAGCCACTGCTCCTGGCCACTGAGAAAGTCTTATTTGGTGATTATCCCTTCAATCTCTCTCTGTCTGGAGTGGTAAGCAGCCACCAGTATGCTGCCACTCAGAGGGCATTATTGTCCTGCCTGTGACTCTCCCGAAGTGGTGGTGGGGTGGGGGAGGGGTGCCATGAAGCCTGGTGCCTCCTCTGAGGCCTCCTACCTGTTTAGGTCCTGAGCACTTGCATTTTCTTCTTCCTTAGACTCTGTCTCCTGGGAAATGGTACTTAAAGAGATTGAAGAGTTTAATACAACCCTCACTTCCTCTCTTTTCTGAGGCCCTCTGAGGGAGTCACAGAAGGAGCGGCTGGCTAGCGGGGGCGCCAAGAGCCCGGGATGAAGGAGGAGGGGGTGGCGTGGAGCCTCAGCCAATTTGGAAAGCACTGTGACCCAAGCACATTTTGCAGCAGCAATGTCAAATTCCGCCGTTCAGACATGCCATTAGTGTGCATGCTGCCACACAAATCGGTGACACAAAGGCACAGCCTTCCCCACCCTCCTGGAGCTTAGAACCTAACGGCTCTAATGAGAAATGAGAGCTGAGAGGAGAGAGATGAGGGCGGGCCCCGTCCGTGCAGGCTGGTGCTGTGTGCGGGAGGAGGCTGACCCACTTCTTTTGGAGGTAAGGGGCCTTGTGGGCCAGTCCGCTGAAATGCCACTTAAATTAGCCACTGCATCCTGCACAAGGTTCTTCTTTGTCCAAACTCCTCAGTCGGTGCTCTTGGAGAGAGCCCTGTCAGCCTGGCAGCACCGTTCCCTTGCTTCTCTTCCTCCCCTGGTCCCTTCACACAGGGAGCTGCAGAACCAGGTCCCCAAGCCCCAGCAGCCTCTTAAGGGAGACAGGCCAGGACCACTGGGTTGAGAGCCCCCGGGTGGAGGCCGAGCCTCTCTTTTTTGCTGGCTGTTTGATTGTGCTGTGAGTTATTTAGCCAACAATAGGTGTTTATGTATAGTTTTTCAAGCTCATACTTATTAACAGCCTGGGAAGGGGGGGAGATTGGGAGATATATCCTGAAAGCGCAGTGAGTTAAAAGGAACAATTAGAAGAGCAAAAAAGAGATATCCAGCACAGAATTGTAAAGGATATTTTAATGCACAATCAAGGTTCTTAAGATATTTTCCAAGTAGACAGAAAGTAAAAGAAAATTGGCCCATTATGAGGTGATAGTGGGAATTGGTGATATGGGGTGTGGAGGAGGTGACACTGTAAAGACAGGCACAGTGCCAGGGGTGGAGAGGGGTGGCTGAGCAGGCAGAGACTTTGGGATGGGTGTTAGGCGGGTCCCCTTCATGGCCTGCACAGCAAAGACACATCTGAGGAAAGGCTGGTTCTGCAGGTCTGCCTGAGCACTGATGGGGACATGCCAGAGAGCTGGCGCGGACGTGAAGGGGACTTGCCAAGGGCTCCCAGGGCTCCACGAGCCTCCCCCGGGGAACTTCTTTCTGTCACCAAGACCTGTGCCTGCCCCCAGGACCTGCACCTGCACTTGACCCCACCCTTTGGCTCTCTCAGTCCTCTCAGACCAGCTCACAGGCCTTCCTGGGGCCCCCTCTGATCCCCAGCAGAGTGATGGGTGATTAATTGGGTGATGAGTAAACATCTGCTGGATGAGATTCTTGGCTCCCTGGGAGTGAAAAGCCCTAGCAGGAGAGGAGGGGAGATGCAGCTGGGGAGAGGGGGAGGGGATGGCCAAGCCAGGGCGGCACGTGCAGAGGGACTGGGGCATCTGGGCAGGAGTCTGGAAGCATGAGGGCAGTCTGTGTGGCAGGGAAGCAGGATGCGCGGGGTTGCCAAGACAGCGTGGTCATGGAATAATTCCCGAGCCTGGAAGCAGCAGGTGTCTGGGAATGGGACTGTGGCCCAGGCAGATTTCCAGTGAGCGCTCAAACTTGCTGGCACAAGGGAATGATCTGGCTGAACACAAAAGGCAAGTTGCGACGATGAAACCCACTGTCGAGGAATCTCAGCAAGTGTGCCATAGCCAGGGACCATGTGCTCACAGAGAGGCTGGGGGCAGCAGGAGGAAGACCCTGGGTTCCTCCACTCCCAGAGCAGAGTCTGAATCCCTGAGCAGGATCCCCTGGGCCTCCCTTCACCGGGCACAGCTCCCACGCTCTGAACTTGTGGCTGTTTGTAGATATCCTCAACGCTTGCTACTGCCCACCTCATGCCCTCTGCTTGGAATACTGACGTCCTTCTCTGGCTGACTCCTCATCCTCTATGACAACCTTGGGGTGTCACAGGGGAGGCCCTCTCTGAGCTCCCAGCTGAGCTCCTCCTTTTGGGGGCTGAGAGGTGCTGACCCAAGCAGCAATCCCACACTAGTTGAGAATACGTTTCCATACCTGGGCTCCAAGCTCCTTGCAGAGAGCCACATCTTGTCACTTTATGGGCCCAGAGCCAGGACAATGGCACACAGAGGCCCTCCATCAGCCTTTGTTAAATGAGCCATATGGAGCCAGCCAAGCTCTGGGTTCATGGGAGGAGCATATGTGGCGAGTCTCCAAGTGTCTCCAAGTCTACCAGTGGCCACCCAGGCCCTGTAACAGGGCTCGCTCTGTCCTTTGGTCAGCCCAGAGTGCAGGACTGTGTGGCAAGAGGTCAGTGAGGGAGAAGGGATGGCTTCCTCCTGGGGATAATGGAAAGTACCAAGCAAAGATGGCAGAGGGGCTGGCCTCAGTCCCGGAGAGGACAGGAATCCACATCTCCCTACTCTGAATGACTCAGTGGGTGTTTCTGGGTCTGGTGAATGGAGAGGCCTTCACTTAGCCCCTGATATGTCCATTTGCTTTGTTGTTTGGGGCAATGGCGTCATCATAACCGCATCGTGACAAGTGATATCATCCGAAACAGAGCTGCCTTTATTCCCCCTACCTCTTAGAGGAGAAAGCTTCTAAAAATACACCTGAGCGTCCTGAGCCCCACCGCCTTGCCTCTAATAACAGTCGGCAACCAGAGACTATGCTGTGCTTGACAGAAGCGGATCATTTATAAAACATTAGCATTTCTCGTACTGACATTCCACTTCCATATTACAGGACTTACTAAGTCTTTTTAAAAAAAATTTAATAAAGTGCTTAGACTCTTGATTTTCCCACTGAGGGCTTTGCTGTCTAAAGTTGAAAATGAAATCAACAACATAACAACATCCTTGGGTTTTCAGGGACAGCCAAGCCCTGGCACCAGCCTGGGTCAGAGCAGGCAGACCACTGGGGAACAACTGCGGGCTGGAGATTATTTGTTTTGCAGTCGCCAGGCTCCCTTTAGTGAATGTTCCAAGCCTTGTGCTGAGGAGGATTTGTCCAGCCTGGACTGAAAACAACAGCCCTCCTCCTTCTGTCTGGGGAACGCTCTCCTTTCTCCAGGCTTGTCCACTGTGGTCAGGGTCAGTCCCTGGCTTTCTAGAAACCACCCTGGGCCCTCCAAATTGACTGTTCCCTTCTAGCCCCTCCAGCTCCCTGAGAATCACTAACTCAGCAGCTGCTGCTGGGGTCGGGGCTCTTGGGAACTGGCCGGGGAGGATACAGGACCTGCTTGCTCCAGGCAAAAATGGAGATGGGACAGACCCAGCGCAGCTAGAACGTGGGCAGTGAATCATGTTCTGTGCGGGCGAAGGAAGAACCACGGAACAGAGAAGAGAAGTGTGTGTGCGGGCGCACGTGTGTGTGTCTCTGTGAGTCAGTGTGCCCCTGCCCCTACGGCTCCTCCCACCAACAAACGTGCTGTGCTTCATTCTCAGAGCTGTGCCCAGCCAGGCTCGCCCACCCACAGAAGCCCAGGATCTGCCACCCATCAGGAATGCGGGGTTAGGAAATGAAAAACAGGGTTCTCGTCCAAGATAATTTATTATTATTATTATGCTCTCTTAATTGGATTCAGTGTTTCTTGCTCCTCACACACATCCTCTCTGGTGGGGAATTCAGGTTTGTGCAAAGCGCAAAGGAGATCGTGCCCACCCGGGCCCGTGGCCAGCAGCGTGGCTGACTTCCACTAGAGCCCCTCCTCCCTGTCTGGGCTCACCTGCTCCATGCCCTGCATGCTGCCTATCCCTGTTCCTGACCCCTGAGTCTGGCTCCCTGACCTCTGCCTGTCCCTGGACATCTCCAGAGGGTCAGGAAGGATGGGGCCTCTGTAATGCAGAAGTGCCTGAGATGGTTCTAGAAATGCCCTCATCGGTTCCCTTCTGCTAAGGCCACCTGATCCCTCCCTCCTGCGGTCCTGTGTAGGGTCCTTGCTGAAGAAGAGCCTGAAGGAAAGCTTCAGCAACTGATCCATGCTGGAGGCCTGGGCTCATGCCCAGAGTCTCCCTGGTCTGTCCAGACTATGGCTGGCCACACACAAGGCTGATGACACTGTCCAACCCGTTGGACTAACACTGTGAATGGTGCCTCACCTGCTGGCTTAAAATTCCCAGAGCCCCTTCCTTCTCTTTTCTCCATCCCGCCTGCCCCCAGGGCTCCTTGACATCCAACAAGCTGCTTCTCACTTCTCACCCTGAAGCCAACAGCTACTATAGCAGGGGCTGGGGTGCTCCAGGGTGGCAGACAGGCTTGCGTTGCATATAAAAACAAGGTGATGTTCTAAATATCTAAGAATATTGGTCCCCTGAAGTGATGCTTGCTGCCTCCCCTTCTCTTTAACCCTCCCCACTGACACTTTGCCCCAGGCCCCTGGCAAGCCCAGGTTACATAGGGGACTATTGTTGCCATGTTGGGATTCTAGACAAAAATCCTATAACTTTTTTCTTGCTAGAAATCACCAATACAATCCTTAGTTCAGCAGATACAGTTTCCCGTACAGTTCATAAACATGAGAAGACATACAGTTTGGTAATGGAGCGGGGCGGGGAGCCTGTGCATCTGTATATCTATGTATATGTAGGGTGTGTATATATATAAGTGGACGTAGTTATAAAACTGCACCTTCTCTGAGAACCTTACTGCACGTGATAAAGTTCTCAATTTCAGCCTCTGATGATCTTTCCTTTGGTAATTGGTTCTTGGACCCTAGCAGTTGGGCCTGGGTCTGCCAGGGTTGCCTGAGACGTCAGGAATGAGAGGCGTGACCACCGAGGGAGGGGCTGAAAGTGGCATGGAGTTGGATTCAGGGCAGATTGACTAAGTGGCCTCAGGCAAGAGCTGAGATGCCACCTGCACACATGTTCCCAGCCTGCTGGTGGGCCCAGGCTCGTGGTGAGCCCCGTTTGTTCTCCAAGTCCTGTATCCTTCAGGAATGCAGGGGGGCCTTCAAACCTCTCCAGATGATCAAGATTCCACAGAGCCCAGCTCCCATGAGGGGCAATTGTCCCACTGTTGTTAATGAAGGATTCACGTCGTGCACCTTTTGCCACATTGCTGGAGTGGACGCTGTCCGTGGGTGCTCTGTGGGGGCTGGCTGGGGCAGCTGAGTAAGATGCGCTGTCCAGGGCTGTACACTTTGGGTTTATAATCCACATGGGAGGGTCTAGACAGCAGCCAAAGCCTCTAACAGCCTTTTCCTGAAACTCAGCAGATCCTCCACTTGTAAAAAAGAAAAGAAATTCTGTTCCTTGGTGGACAAGTGGCAGTGCTGGGTGCTGACACCCTGGGTCCTCAGCGGAGAGTGACTGCCAGCCCCAGTATCCAGGCCAAGAGTGAGGCCCCTAAGGAACTGCCCGAGGAGGCCTGCTGCACCCCGCTGGGGGCACGGATGGGGGTCCTGCGGGCACACTTGCCCCTCCTCTTGGGGCGTGCCGTGGGCATGGTGTCAAAGCTGAACTTGTGCTGGTAGTCAGGGGCGTAGTCCTGCAGCTCAGGGGCCTGCTTCCCGGTGCCCGCCTTAGAGATCTGGTTGCGGTTTCTGTGGCTGGTGCAGTTCTTGCCTGACTTCTTGTAGCCGGACCGGGAGCCAGGCAGATGGCCATGAGGGTGACCTTTATCCCTGGTGGAGCCGTGGGATGGGTGGTGCTCCTTGCGGGCAGCCCTGTCGGTGGTGGTGAGCGTATGTGACTTGATCTGGTGTGGGGACACAGGCACGGTGCAGTTCCGGAAGTCCTCGGCCCTCAGCAGCTTCAGGTCCTGGCCACGCCGCAGCTCCGGAGCCACGCAGGGAACAGCGGAGCTGGAGCCTCGGAACCTCTGCAGCCATTCCCACAGGGAGCGCGCCCGGCAGCCACAGTCCCAGGCGTTCCCGTTGAGGCGGAGGAACTCCAGGGCCCCCAGAGGAGCCAGGCATTCGCCCTGTAGCTCTGAGAGGCTGTTGTTGAAGAGGAAGAGGGTGGTCAGCCTGCGGAGGTCGTGGAAAGCCCTGTGGTGGACCCACTGCAGCTGGTTCTCATGCAGCAGCAGACGGTCCAGGTTCACCAGGCCCCGGAAGGTGTTCTGGCCCAGGCTCCACAGCTTGTTGCCATGGAGAAACAGGTGGCTAAGGTTGACCAGGTCCACAAAGATGTCATCCTGGAGGTACTCGATGTGGTTGTCCTGCAAGTAGAGGTACTGCAGGCTGTGCAGG
This sequence comes from Perodicticus potto, assembly GCA_963574655.1. NCBI lineage: Eukaryota > Metazoa > Chordata > Mammalia > Primates > Lorisidae > Perodicticus > Perodicticus potto. Next base: position 14,178 of record CAUYRH010067433.1, on the reverse strand, counting down.
CCACCAAAGATGCCTGCCGGCAGGGCGCTGAGCCCACACTTGTAGAGGTAGAGGGCATGGAGCTTCACCAGGCCCTGGAAGGTCTCCGGCGCCAGTGTCCGCAGCTGCCGGTTGTCACCGAGGTCCAGCTCCTCCAGGTGCACAAAGCCCTCGAAGGTGCTGGGGTCGATGAAGGTGATGTTGTTGGAGTAGATCCACAGGGTGACCATGGCGGGGCTGAAGTGGCCCTGCCGGAGGAGCGTGATGCGGTTGTTCTGCAGGAAGATGCGCTCACTGTCCACAGGGATGCCCTCGGGGATGGCAGCAAAATTGTGTGCCTGGCAGCTGACCGTCATAGGTGCCGGGTAGCACACACAGTCCCGCGGGCAGCCACCGCCCAGGGGCAGCTCCCCGGCCAGCAGCAGCAGCAGCAGTTCCACACAGCACCCTGGCAGGAGAGAGAGCACAGCCCCATCAGGTGCGCCCTGGAGGCGGCAGGCTGGGGGGGGGATGGGCTAGGACTGTCATGGGCCTGACTGTGTTCAGGGGACTGGGCAAGGAAGCCCTCAGGAGCCTGGCCGCTGACCAGAGGAGAGTGCCCAAGTCGGGACCCCGTCTGGGACTAGATACCTCTCCTACTCCTTGGCGCCCCTGGCCTTGCGGGGCAGGGAGGTGAGCCCGGGGTGAAGGCCCTATAAACCCAGCACATCCTTAGTCCTTCCTCTGGCTTTGCCACCTGCTGGGGTGGGGACCATGACCCACTGTCACGGCCAGTCAGCCTCAACCAGCTCTGCCCTTGGCTCACATCTGCACTCACAGAGCTGGTGTCGATTCCTGTTCTACTATAGAAAGTATCTCATGTGGAGTCCTGAGCAATCTTTTTATTTAAATTATTCCCCCAAACAGAGCTTGCATGCATGCCATCAAAGCCACCTCTGATAGTGTCTCCCTTATAGTGTCTTCCTCAAATGTGCAACACCCCCTCTGTGCCTCAGTTTCCTCATTCTAACATATAGATAGTAATAGTTCTCCTGGCAGAGCTGGGTGGATGTATTGAGAGGACACACATCTGTGAAGGACCAAGGGTAGCACCAGGTGGCACCAGATGCCAGGCAGAAGCTGCCCTGGTCCTCGTCCACCTTCTGGCCCCCTCTCCTCTCCTAGTCTTCCTCGACCTCCCAGACTGTCACTGCAAAACCAGGCCTTGCCTCTTGGCTGTCCAGAGCATTTCCTCTGTAGCTTCTCTCTAATTGGGCATTAATTAGGCATTCGTTAATGGATCCTTAAAATAATTTATTTTCGGATGTGTCCAGTCTGTGGTCGGATAATAGCCCCATGCTCATTATCGGAGCAGCCTCATTATGGACGATTGTCATTACCTGCCTTTTTCCAGGGTCGCAGCTGCCCCAGGCAGCCTGGCAGGCGCGTCAGGGTGAGGGGGGACAGGCTCCAGGCCTTCAACGCCCCCACCCCCAGAGGGCCCAGCTCCCGCTCCTTCAATTCCGGATTGTCCAGCAGGCCTCTCAAAAGACCCGGGGACCTGAGGCATCTCAGCCAAGTTCCTGCTGCCAGCTGCTCCCAGAGCACTTGGGGTGGGAGAATCACCCTTCCCGGCCACTCTCCATCAGCCCCACTCCCAGCCTCGCCCCGCCACCCTTCTTGGCTCCCAGACCTGCCACTGCCCAGGCTCCCGGCCGAGCAGTCCTCACCGCCACTGTTATGCGCTTGTTCCTGGTGCCATAAATAAGTGACAGCTTCCAGCTGTTGGGAGTTATGGGCTCCCAGAGAGTGGCAGCTGCTTCCCGTCCCCCTGTAATCACCCAGCTTCAACCGAACATTTCCAACACATAAAAATCATCACACATAATTTGGTTTTTGCATAATTGGGCTCAGTTGCGATTTCAGAGCAATTATGACCTCAGTGGTGGTGGCGGCACAGCTTCGAGGACCCTTTCTGGGCCAGGCCATGTGCTATACTCATCCTCCTAGTGCCTTGTCACCCCAACCACTACACAGCCTGCAGGCTGGGCCATGGCTGCTGCTGCCGAGGCCTGTTTCCCCCCATGACATGTGTAGATGTTCACTATGCTGGCCCTCCCCACTCAGATGCGGAGGTCTGGCCTCTAGCCCCCACTACCCACCTCTATCTGCTCAGGGGGAGGCAGGGTGTCAGAGGTAGGAGCTTAGGTTACAGATGCCCACCGCCTCTCAGAGAGCCTGCCTAGTCTCCACATCTGGGCTGGGAGGAGACCCACCTCACACTGGCTGCCCCTTCCACAGAGCCCACGCACCCTTTCTCCTCCCAGGAAGGCTGTACCTGTAGGAACCCTCCCCGGGGAGCCCCAGCCTGCCACTCTGAGGGAGCCCAGGGTGTCTCTCCTAGCTCAAGGGCATTCTCAGTGCTCACTGTGTCTCGTCCTCCATTTTAGCCTAAAGGGGACAGTTTCACGACCAGCCCACAGCCTTGCCAACACCACCTCCACCTGGCATCCTAAAAAGACAAAGGCATTTTCTTTCCTTGTCCATAGCAAGAAAGGCCTCATGGCAGGGGGATGGGGTGAGCCGTGGACGGCTCAGCGCTAATACCACTCGACATTTGTACAGCTTATTGGAGTTTACAAAGTGCTTGTGCCCGTGTTCCTCTGATCCTTAGAACTACCCTGTGTGGTGGGGGGTGGGGGCAGCCCTCCCCTACCTGCTGCTGTGGCTCTGTCTCTGCAAGGCCCCAGGTTCTCTGAAATAACCTCCAGGGGACGTCGGAGCACAGGGGAAACCAGATGAGGGCCCCAGGTTAAGGAAGAAAGCAAAACTTCCCAAAACTCCTGGTAGGGGCTTAGTATGCAGCTTGCATCGTGGCAGGCGGGAGGGGTCAGATAGCAGGGGTGAGGTGAGGTAAGACCCCAAGGCAGGAGTCTCTCTGCCCTTCCTTGGGGAGGAGCACAGGAGGAGTGAGGGACCCCAGCCAAGGGGTCCAGCTCACATTCCCTGTTATCTCAAGGGTCTGGGGGTGGGGCCTGGGGCAACAAGACCGCAGTGACCTATGTGGAGCAGTCCCTTCCTACCCAGGGCCCGAGGATGATGGAGGCCACCTCAGGAGAAGGCTGTGGGGCCTGAGCCCATGGGACCTGCTCTCCATCTTTCATTTTGGCCAGATTCAGGGCACCCATACTGGGCAAGCCGCCCTTCCCACCGGGGGCCGGGGCTCTCAGCTGAGTGCCTCTGCCCCCAGAATCTCATCCCATCTCCAAGACCCTGGACCAGCTGTCCCAGCCAATACCACCTGCCTCTGGTACCCTCTGCCAGAGCTGGTCTGTGCCTGGTCTTGGATTGTCACCCTGGGGGTTTCTCCCCAGGGAGGCTAGCACCACTTACTTCCCCATGGCTCCTCCAGGCAGCCCTTAGAGCTCCACCCCACTAATCGCCTGATTAATGTACTAAACATGACACCCTTGCCTTTGCTGAGCATTTTAAGGCTGCAAATTAGCAGGGGTCCAGGTCTCCTGGAGGAGTCTCCTGGGTAGGACAGGGTTACTGTGCCTAAGGGGCTGAGGAAGCAAGGCTGGGCCTCCCCCCAGTCCTTCCTCAGCGCTGTCCTCCACCTCCGCCAGTGGCATGCACTCCCCTGACTGCCCCCAAATCTCCTGGCTTCCCACACATCTGAGCATTCTGCAGCCTCATTCATCCCTTCCTCCATTCAACACTTCTTGCCTAAGTCCCACAGTGTCAGAGGTGCCAGTGGGGAGGACCCAGGAGGAGTCAGGGTGCCCATGGCTCATTAGCAGAGGGGGCTCACAGAGTAGGTGAGCAGGTGTGTGGGCGAGGGCCTGGGCAACATCGTCCTGTCACCAGTCACCTGTGTGAGGTGCAAAGTTCCTCACCCTCATGGAGTATTTAATCTGTGAAATGGGGACCAGGAGTGTCCTTGCCTCATGGGGTTGCCTTAGGATCCCATGAGATTATGTCAGCTCACTGCTTTGCATGGCATCCAGTGCAGTCAGGAAGAGCTGATGCTCTTTTCAGGTCCTTCTTTCTGCAAACCCCAAAATCCCTGCCTGCAGGGCATGGTGAGTGGCCTGAGCACAGGTAGGCACCTCACCCAGACCACTTAGCAGCCGCCAGAAACCAATCCTGTGGGGCTAGACCTGCTGGTGTCGGTGGGAAGTGAAGGCAAAGAGCACAGCATGTGCAAAGGCACTGAGGTGGCACACCCCTCACCCGGCCTCCCTCTCTTGGGCTCTAAGTAGGCACAGCTTCTTCCTCTGCTCTGATGGGCTGGGAAAACACAGGGCTGGGGTGGCCAGACAGGACCCCACTGAGACCAGCACCAGCAGGGCCCTGCCCTAGGCCCTGGCCAGATGGTCAGTGTGGCCCTGAAGCTTCCCAGCCCATGGAAAGAGGGAAAGGACCTACCAAGGAGGGGCACCATCACGGAGGAGGAAACAAAGCCGGCAGAGGGGAAGCAACTGGCCAAGGCCACATCACCAGAGAGCAGGGCAGTGGAGCAGGCCTCCCCCACTGACTCCAAAACCAGGGCTCTGCCCCCAGCTCTGCACTATCTGGGGTGGGCAGGGCAGCCTCAGTCAAGGGCTGGTTGGCCTTGTAGACCCTCAAATCTCAGCCTGCTCACCTCGACCTGCTGGCACCAAAGGGGCTGCCCCTATCTCTGCCCCTGAGCAGGCATGGCCCAGCGGCTGGCATCCCTGTGGCCCCCCAGGCAGGTCTGTGGGGCTCTCTGAGCCTTGGACACTCGTGAGCCATGTGGTCAGTCCTTCTGGCTCTGCAGCTCTCCCTCCCCTGCTGCCCCCAGCCTGGCCAGATGCTGCTCTCTAAGGCAATCGATGCTAACTGAATGCTCTCTACTGGTCAGAGAGTGGCCTCAGGCCAGGCTGGCTGTGCTCACAGGGCTACTGGTGCCTCGGTCCACTTGGCACTGTCTTTCCATGCTGCATCCAAGCACAAGCCAGTTCCTGGTGAGTCTGTTCCCCACGCAGAGCCCAGGGCCCGGCCCAGCCCTGGAGACAAGGAAGCCAGCCAGGGCACAGCTGGGCTTCCCTCATTCCCACTGCTATACGTGGGGTGTGGAGTGTACAGGATGCCAATGACTCCCTGTCCATGGCACAGGGCAGTGAGGAGAGTACAGGCTTCAGAGCCAGAGAGAGCTGGGTTTGAATCTTGACTCCCCAACTTAACAAGCGTGTGAGCCTCATTTTCCTCACCTGTAAAATGGGGACAGTTATTTAACGCTCTGGTCTGGGCTCTCGTTGTGGATGCAGTATCCACCTGCCTCCCCCACATCTCCATCTGTTGAGCACGGTCCTCCAACACTGAGCTTTGCTCTCCCCAACAAGCCTCCTCCCTTCACACCTTCTCCACCTTAGGTAAAGGTGGTGCCTTTGTTTTGGCTGCTCAGAACAAACACTTTGGAGTCATGGACTCCCCCCACCTCTCACCCACACCCAAACCCTCAGACATCCTGCCAGCTCAACTTCAGAATTTATCCAGCATCTATTCACATCTCAGGGCCACCACTCCAGCCTGGGCAGCTGTCATCTCTCACCTGGACCATTGCCATAGCCTTCCAAGGGGTCCCTCTGCTCCCACCCTTGCCCCACAGCTCTTATAAATTGGCAGCCCAGGGAGCTCCAGCCAAATCAGAGTCTCCTCTGTTCAAACCCGCCATGGCTCCTACCTCATGCAGTAAGTCCCTCCAAGTCCATACCGCAGACCAGAGGTGCCGTCCAATTTGGGACCCCATCCCTTCCCTGCCCCAGCCACACTGCTGTTCCTCCTGCCTGGTCAGTGTGGCCTACCCCCAGCCTTCTGCAGGTTCTGTCCCCTCTGTCTGGAACAGTCGTCAGGGTGTCTGCAAGGCTCCTGCCCCCACCTCACCAATCAGGGCTCTGCCCCAAGTCACCTCCTTGTGAGGCCTTCCTTGAGAAGCCTATTTTAAAGGCGTCCCCTCCCTGTTTTACTTCACTCCATACCATGCATTCTCTCCGAATATGCTACAAAATTTACTTCTTTTCTTTTTTTTTTCTGAGTCAGAGTTTCACCTTGTCACCCTTGGTAGAGTGCCGTGGCATCACAGCTCACAGCAACCTCAAATTCTTGGGCTTAAGCGATTCTCTTGCCTCAGCCTCCCAGCTACAGGCACCCGCCACAACGCCCGGCTATCTTTTTAGAGATGAGGTCTCGCTGTGGCTCAGGCTGGTCTTGACCTCATGAGCTCAAGCAATCCACCTGTGTTGGCCTCCCAGAGTGCTAGGATTATAGGCGTGAGCCACCGCACCGGCCCATAATTTACTTCTTTATCTTATTCACTTGCCATCTCCTCTCCCTCAGTACCAACTCCATGGGGATGGTGATTTGTCTGGTGTTCTCTCAACTTTGCCCCCAGGGCCTAGGACGGTGCCTGGCACCCGGCAGGTGCCAAGAAACAATGGCTGAACAAGGGAATTACCTTTCTGAGTCACTGGAGGGTCGAGAGTGACACTCTGAAGACCCTAGGCCCAGGGCCTGGCTCAAACAGTCATCTTATTAGAACTGGGGAGATTTAGAGCTTCAGGGTGAGAACAAAGACTAGGCCAGGGCTCTATTCTGGGGTCCCCTTTGGTTCCTTACAGAGGTGACCAGATGGTGAGGAGAGGATCACTGTCACCTTTGGGAAGGCGGCCCCAGCACTAAGCCTGCCCAGGCCCAGGGCAGAGTGACCAAGGTAGGTTTGACTGAGACCGAGGGGTTTCCCAGCATGTAGGACTTTTAGTTCCAAACAAACCAGGACAGATTAGTTACCCTATCTGGGTTGGGACTGTGTACCCCACTAAAACCTTCCAATGCAGGAAGGGGAGGGGACATACAGGCAGATGGGAAGCAGGACTGGGCCTAGGAGGAGCCTGTAGGGGCCTGGGGTCTGTGTGTATACACGGCTGCGTGCTGTGCACAGGGTATGCATGTATCTAAATACACGCATGTTTGTCTCTGGGGCCCATCAGTGATGCTGGCAGCCAGGCCCGTCATCCTGCAGCATCCCTGATGGCTGTTCTGAGCAGAGGCACACATCCCATCCCATCTGCGCCTTATCTGGGTGCTCACTCTGGCTTTGCCTTTAGCTCCTGCTCTCCTCCTGACACGCTGAATTATGCACCCACTCCAGGTCCCTCCAGCACACCAGGATCACTCTCAGCTGAGAAGTGGGCGGCCCCTTATTGGCATAACCTTTCAGCTTTCATCTGCTTTGCTAGTCCCCTGGAGCAGGCCTGGCTGGGAATGTGCTAATTAGGCTGCCAAGTTCTCACAGGGCCTTGTTGGAGCAGCCCCTAGCTCTCCCATCCTCCCCTACAGGGTCTTCCTCCTGCTCTCTCTGGAGGTCTCTGCATGGGGCAGGGGCTGCAGACTGTCACCCTGGCAGCCATGTACCCAGCTACTACCCAGACTTGGGACAGCCCCCAGTGGGAGCATGTTAGCTGGACAACTCAGGCGGGTCACTCAGTCTCTGGGGTCTGAAACTGGCAGTCGGAGCCCCAGCCTTCTAAGGTGCAGGCAACTAGGCTGTGCACCTGAGCTATGTGCCCAGTGCTGGGTGAAGGAGGGAACCTCCCTAAGGGGTGATGGTCAGATTACTGCTATTGCTACAAAGGGAGCTACTTTCACTCTGCCCACCCTGAGGCTTCCAGACCCATGGCAGGGGAACCTGAAATATCAGATGCTAAGGACGGGCTTAATCCCAAGGCTCAGGCTCCTGCCAGGTGAGGATGGCACCCTTGCCTCTCTACTTTGCCCTCTCTCCCAGCCCTTCCATTCCCACTAGACTTGGCAGCCCTCTGCATGAAGTCCAGGGTCTATCGGCTCTACTCTCACTCCCTCAAGCCCCAGGCACAAAATATGTCTTCGTGTTATTCACGTTTGCTCCTTGGTTTGGGGCCCCAGGACTTGGTCTGAAGGCCAAGGGCTCCTGCAGCCTAGGAGAAGTCAGTGAAGCTCTGAGCCCAGCTGCCTGCTGAGGCACTTCGTGAGGCCAACTGCCCTCCCCCAAATTACAGCCAATTTTGGACTCACTCACCACCTGACAGACCCACTGAACCCTGAGTGGTCTCTCGAATGCATTTAGTGGAGGGAACCTCTGTGGGGGTGGGACATCCTCAGGGACAGATGTGTATTGAGGTGAGGGGGGAGGGGTGTAAGGAAGAGGGGGTGGGGGTCCTCTACCAAATCCTGGCATTGGGCAAGATTGAGGCACTAATGACACGAAACAGGCGGTGGAACCCCACCTTCGAGGAGCAGGTGCAGACTCTCTCCCAGGAGCTCTTGTTCCTGGTGCAATCCCTTCTTTGCTGTCAGAGAAAGGCATTTAGACCCAGCATCGGGGCTCCAAGTGCAGCCCGTGTCCTGCTACTCACCCCATTCTGAGTCTGCCCCACTCCTTCCTTCACTAAAGAAGCTGAGCCTCTTGCTGGGCTCTGTGACAGCAGCAGATGTGGCGCCTTCATGGGGCCTACATTCTGGGGTAAACAAAGCACCAGACAAGCCCAGAATGAGGGATTATTGTAAGTGCTGGGAACATGAGGGGTAAGATGGAGGCAAATGAAGGCACCTACTGTAGCTGTGTGCTCTGGAGTGACACCTACATTGAAACCTAAAGGATAAGAATGAGCCCAGGCACAGCCTTCCATGCAGAGGGAACAGCAGGTGCAAAGGCCCTGGAGCAGGACTGAACTTGCCATGGACAAGGGGAGACGTGCAGGGGATGAGGTCAGGAGGGTGGGAGCCAGGTCTGGCCTGGCCTTCAAAGCCACTGAAGAGCCCAAGGTAGGAGTGACATGGTTGGACCTGGGAGGCTGCTAGTGGAGGGTGGACTGTAGGGGAGCAAGGAGGGACGCAGCAAGGCCTGTGGCTGTCATCGGTGAGAGACGTTAGGGCCTGGAGAGGGTAGGGCCATGGAGAGAGGCTCCAGGGATTTCTGGGATACAGAATTAACAGGACACACAGAAGGACCAATGTGAAGGAGAGCGGGTGGGGGGCCACAGGGTGGCTTCTGAGTCCTGGTTCAAATGACAGAGAGAATGGGGGTGCCATTGTAAGACAGAGGGAGGAAAATAAGCTTGGGGGGCACACGGGAGCTCAGTGTAGAACCTACAAAGTCTGAGAAGCCTCTGGAAATGTTTAATGGAATGGGCCAAACTGCAGTCCAGGGGGAGCCGCGCACTCAGGGATCACGGGCACAGAGGCGGTGTTTCAATCTGTGGGAATGGATGAGGTCACCCAAGAGAGTCAAGAGGGAAGATACAGGATTGAGGCCTTTGGCCACACAGCAATTCTGGGAAAAGCCAGCCGAAAGAAGGTACGGCCCGTGAGCCAAGAGGAAAACTAGGGAAGTGTGGTGTTACTGAAGCCGAGAGTGTTTCTTTTTTTTTTTTGAGACAGAGCCTCAAGCTGTCACCCTGGGTAGAGTGCTGTGGCATCACAGCTCACAGCAACCTCCAATTCCTGGGCTCAAGCGAGTCTCCTTCCTCTGCCTCCCAAGTAGCTAGGACTACAGGCGCCCGCCACAACGCCCGGCCATTTTTTTTTTTTTGGTTGCAGCCGTCATTGTTGTTTGGCGGGCCCAGGCTGGATTTGAACCCGCCAGCTCAGGTGTACGTGGCTGGCGCCCTAGCCCGCTGAGCCACAGGCGCCAAGCCTAAAGCCGAGAGTGTTTCAATGAGGAGGAATAGTCAACTGTGACGAGGGCTGTGAAGGGTTTACCTGAGCACAGAAAAGTGTCCAACTCATTTGGCAAATTGGAGGCAATTGGGGACTCTGGAAAGTTCACTTCTGGCAGAAAGATGAGGACAGAGGACACTGGAATAGGATGCAGAGTGGATGGCAGTGAGAAAGGGGCGCGAGCCCTGGGTCAGCCCGGACAGGCTGGGGCATGCTGAACAACCAGGGCCCCAGAACTAGGCCCCTCACCATGGCCCATGAGACAGCAGGACATCAGGCTCTGCTTGAGGACCCAGGTCAAGAGAGCATCCTCAGGTGGCACCTGTGGCTCAGTGAGTAGGGTGCCGGCCCCATATACCGAGGGTGGCAGGTTCAAACCCGGCCTCGGCCCAACTGCAAAACAGAAAAATAGCCGGGCATTGTGGCGGGCACCTGTAGTCCCAGCTACTCGGGAGGCTGAGGCAAGAGAATCATCTAAGCCCAGGAGATGGAGGTTGCTGTGAGCTGTGGCACTCTACCAAGGGTGATAAAGTGAGACTCTGTCTCTACAAAAAAAAAAAAAAAACAGAACAAAGAGAGCATCCTCTACCAGGAACACTGCCAGTCTTCTGGCAAAGGGGAAGATGTGTCCAGCTACTGGCTCTCACCACATGTGTTTCAAGTGACACGATGGCTCCTTGGCTCACATTTCTTTGGTTAAACTAAGCCACAGAGCCCAGCTCACCACCATGCAAGACTAACCCAGGGCTGTCCGGGGGCAGTGAATATTCGTGAACACCCAGAGTCCACTCGTGGGAAGTTTTGCAGAGAAACGAGGCAGGACCTGGAGGGGTGTGGATTGAGGGAGATGGCTGGTTTTTTAAGACAGAAGAAACTAGAGCCTCTTTGCATGCTCACGAGCATGATTCAGAAGGAGGCGGGGCGGGGGAGGGAGACACCGATGATGCAATACAAGGGAGAGTACAGAAGAACACGGATCCAGAGCTCGGAAGGAACACCTTCCCTGCCGCAGCAGGAGGAAATACGGGGTACACAGGGGAGATGACAGAGGTAGCCTCTCTCTGTGAAGTAGAGGGCGCTGTCAGCTGAGAGTGAAGGTAGGGACGAGCGTGGGAGTCTGAGGAGGAGGACGACAGGGTGAAACAGGCAGTCCTGTCACGGAGAGGCTGTTGGGGGGGCCCCTCTGGGGTGTGATGGGTCATTTCCAGCGAAACCAGTCAGCCGCCTTGTGGTTTTCTCATTCAGCAACATTAACTACTCATTAGTGTAGTCAGAGGCAGACAAGGGTTGATCCAGGACTGGGGTTTTCTAGTGAGTACAGCAGAGTCAAGGAAGGACAAAGAAGTTGAAGGTGTTTGCAAATAAGGTTGCTAGGGCGGTGCCTGTGGCTCAAAGGTGTAGGGCACCGCTCCATATGCCAGAGGTGGCAGGTTCAAGCCCAGCCTTGGCCAAAAACTGCAATAAAATAAAATAAAATAATAAAGGTTGCTAATCCCCATTGACCCAGCCTCTTTTTTTTTTCTGTAGAGACAAAGTCTTACTTTGTCACCCTCGGTAGAGTGCCGTGGAGTCACAGCTCACAGCAACCTCCAGCTCCTGGGCTTAGGCAATTCTCTTACCTCAGCCTCCCGAGTAGCTGGGGCTACAGGCACCCGCCACAACGCCCGGCTATTTTTTGATGTAGTTTGGCGAAGGCCGGGTTTGAACCAGCCACCCTCGGTATATGGGGCCCTACTTAAGCACTAAACCTTTTTCTTTGCAGTTTTGGCTGGGGCTGGGCTTGAACCCGCCAACCCTTGGTATATGGGGCCGGCGCCCTACTCGCTGAGCCACAGGCGCCACCCTGACCCAGCCTCTTGCTGAGACTGTGTGGCCCCTCCAGTGAAGACTGATCACAAAGACCCAGTTTCTGCCCTACACAAGCTGCCAGTCTTCCCCATCATCTTCGGGACAGTATGTCATGGACATCTGTTATTCTTTCAGGCTACTTAAGCACTAAACCTTTTTCTAAGCACTAAACCTTTTTCTTTGCAGTTTTGGCTGGGGCTGGGCTTGAACCCGCCAACCCTGGTATATGGGGCCGGCGCCCTGCTCCTTGAGCCACAGGCGGAACCCTCTTCTTTTTCAGACAGAGTCTCACTCTGTCACTCTGAGTAGACTGCCGTGGCATCACAGCTCACAGCACCCTCAAACTCTTGGGCTCAAGCAATCCTCTTGCTCAACCTCCCAAGTAGCTGGGACTACAGATGCCTACCACAATGCCTGGCTAGTTTTTCTCTCTTTTTGTAAAGACAGGATCTGACTCTTGCTCAGGCTGGTCTTGAACTCCTGAGCTCAGGAAATCCACCCGCCTCGGCCTCCCAGAGTGCTGGGATTACAGACGTGAGCCACGGTTCCTGGCCTAACCCTATTCTTTTATTTGGGAGACCTCCCAGTTTGTGAATGAGCCATTCCTTCCCTGTCCGAGCTGAAAATGTCAAGCACTCACTTTGCTGCCTCTCCTGCAGCTTGTGGAAGGCCCAAGCCTAGTCTCCACCCCTCGATACACCTACCCCAGACTGAGGAGAAAGTGATACAAATAAACAGGGACCAAGTGGGATCCGTGGGCAATGGCGGGGCAGTGACTGGCAGGAACAGGCATCTTTTCCTTCATTTGGGGCATCACTCCTGCTGACAGAACCATCATTCCTCTGGGAGATTCTTCAAGTTACCCAATAGCCTTTAAATAAATCTGATTTTTGCTTAAATTAGTCAAGGCCAATGTCTATTGCTTGCAAATAAGAATCCTCACTGATCCAAGGTCCCTCTGGCTTAGCACAGCTTATAAAACCATTCTCCCTCTACCCTGCCCAACTTAGCTCCAGGGCTTCCCATTCCCCTCTCTCTCCCTTCTTGTGGGAGCAGCTCCTCAGTTCTTTTAGGGAGACCACCCCTCCTCCATTGAAGGTGATTCAGGAAGCAGGGCCAGGCTCAGCCAATCAGACTCTCCCCAGGAACTTGACCTTGAAGCATAGTAACCTGTGTTTAGGACCTGAGGACATTGACCAGTAGTTCTTTCCACCAGGATCCTCAGAGCCACTCTGCAGTCCTGCCCTCCCCAGGCCTGGGCTGCTCAGCTTCTCCCACAGGTCTGCAAGCCACACTCCCCCAGGACTTCTGGGAAAGTTTGTGTTCCTCCTACACAGGGACACAAGGAAGGGATGCTCTATTTCCTGCCTCTGGGTATGGCTGGGTGAGGAGGAAACGCATGGTCCTGAGAGCACCCATCTTTTGGCCATAAGGGGACCAAAGCCAGCTTCCTGGGAACTACAGAGCAAAAAGATGGAGCAAGGCTGGGCCAGGTGCAGTGGCTCACACCTGTAATCCTAGCACTCTGGGAGAGGAGACTAAGGCTTGAGGCCTGGAGTTGGAGATCAGCCTGAGCAAAGCAAGGCTCCGTCTCTAGAAAAAATTATCCAGGCATGGTGGCAAGTGCCTGTGGTCCCAGCTACCTAGGAGGCTGAGGCAGGAGGACTACTTAAACCCAGGAATCTGAGGTTGCTACGAGTTAGGCTGACATCATGGCACTCCACCCAGATGAAAGAGTGAGACTCTGTCTCAAAAAAAGTAAGATAAAATAGCCCAGCGCGGCGGCTCATGCCTGTAATCCTAGCACTGTGGGAGGCTCAGGAGGGAGAATTGCTTGAGCTCAGGAGTTAGAGACTCGCCTGAAGGAGAGTGAGATCCCGACTCATGAAAAAAATGGAAAACCCAGCCGGGCGCGCAGCAGCCTGTAATCCCAGTGGCTTCCGGAGGCTGAGGCAGCGGGATGCCCACAGCCCGAGTCAGAGGTTGCAATGAGTTACCACGCCCACTGCACTCTGCTCAGGGGCATAGGGTGCACTGTGTCTCAACAACAACAAAAAAACTAAGATAAAATAAAAAACCAAAAAAGAGCAAGCCTGGGTCCATAATGATGTTGTGAAGCCAGTCAATCCTGCAGTCTCCACACTTCTTGTTACACAACATAATAAGTACCATGTGCTAACCGATTGCACCACTGGAGCTCTGTTACATGACATAATAAATCCTCTTTTTTTTGAAACAGAGTCTCACTATGTCGCCCTCGGTAGAGTGCCGTAGAGTCACAGCTCACAACAACCTCAAACTCTTGGGCTTAAGCGATTCCCTTGCCTCCCAAGTAGCTGGGATTACAAGTGCCCGCCACAACACCCAGCTATTTTTTTGTTGCAGTTGTCATTGTTGTTTAGCAGGCCTAGGCTGGGTTCAAACCCACCAGCTCCGGTGCATGTGGCCAGTGCCCTAACCATTGTGTTACGGGCGCCACGCCAATAAAATAAATCTTTTTTTTTTTTTTTTTTTTTTGTAGAGACAGAGTCTCACTCTATCGCCCTCGGTAGAGTGCTGTGGAGTCACAGCTCACAGCAACCTCCAACTCCTGGGCTTAGGCGATTCTCTTGCTTCAGCCTCCCGAGTAGCTGGGACTAAAGGTGCCCGCCA
>CAUYRH010067432.1:0-18541 GCA_963574655.1 Perodicticus potto | reverse complement strand
TCTATGTACACTTGATTCTGCCTGCGTAGTCTAATTTTGCAGAAAGCAGCCAGAAGCATTGAGGAAAAACATGAGAGAACACAGTACTACTTTGTTCTATTCTTGAGATACTCTTCTAAGAAGAATATGTTCCAGCTCCATCCATGTAAACATGAAAGAGTTAAAGTCTCCATCTTTCTTTAAGGCTGCACAATATTCCATGGTGTACATATACCACAATTTATTAATCCATTTGTGGGTCGATGGGCACTTGGGCTTCTTCCATGACTTAGCAATTATGAATTGGGCTGCAGTAAACATTCTTTCCCTTTAATATTATACCTCATCCCTTCTCTTTTACTTTTTCTTTACCCCTTCACCTACCATATATATTTTATAATGCTTAGCATGTTTTAACTTTCTACATAATGGCATGAAAATACCAGAGGACTTTAAAGTCCATGAAAAATTAAATTAATATAACAAAATAAACCTTATTAACATAAGCTTCATTAAGTTTAAAACTCCACTATGTCCATCCCTTAAGAACTACGGATCCTGGGAATTTAACTATGTCATGAAAGTCAATAAGCAAAATCAAAAAAACATTGTCACCATAATCTTTACTCTTTACTGGCCCCTTGTGCTTCCTCCAGGCCACTTTTACCTCTTGGTAGCCATTGCATTGACTGTGCTTGGCTTTCAGGATTGTAGTGAAAAGACCACGTTATATTTCCTGATACAGTACTGTGAAGAAATGTTTTCGGATCTTGATCCCCCTTGTCCACGGTTGCACTGAAAGCTGTGCTCTGGTGTGTACGTGATCTAGGATCCATGGGGTGGGCACCCATCCAGGGGAGAGATTGCTCAAGTTACATTTTCAACAGGGATTATGTTAACTGAGTGCGTTGAGATGTCTATGGTGCTGCCTGTTGCTTCTGCTATTAATCATGGCTTGTTCTCTTTCAGGGATGAACAGTATCAGTGTTTTCATCACAAACTGATGTGGATGTTTGATATTGCAGGTGCCACCTTCACCATGATTTTGGCCCTTCTTGAAAGGAATCGGATACTGGTAAACTGATGATTTCTTAGGGACATTGTTCCTATAAACTTTTCTCGAAGGATCGATGATTCCACCATTCTTCCACAATTCACCATAAACTTGATGTTCATTTTTGCTTCAATTTTTGCAGAAGTCATGTTGCTCTGATAGGACGTCTTTTAAAACTGATGTCTTGTCTTTTCTCAGTGCCTCAAACTAGATTCTGCTCACACGTGTCATAACACATTAGTGTCAAAAAATTTTTGAAATGCATTCAAAATGTTTTTCCCCACAATACACATTTTTTATAAACTTTTTGAAGAGGCCTTTTATTTCTTTAGTATACCTAGAATTATGCTTAGAATTTGTTAGTTGTGTCACCCCAGTAGTATACCCTTAATGTATGTTGTCTTTCATTTTATTTTATATTCCTACAGCGCTAGTGCCTGATTATATGATTTTATTCAATACCTAATTGCTGAATGAATGAAAGTACTCCAGACAATTGAAGATACATTAGTATGACCTGGGAAAGGAAATAAATAACATTTAAAAAATATGTTTAAAGAAAATATCAAAGTTTTTCTTTATCAAACTAGGAAGTATAATATCATAACATGTTTGCTTTAACAGTTTTGTGCAGAAGTAGAATAGAAATTGTATTATAATTTAAAAATACATGATTCAAAAACTACTGGACAATATTCTAATTCTCTATCAGCAGCATTACTTGTATGTTTATTATTATTTCATTAACATATTAGAGAATAGAAAATCACACAAAATATGACATACCATTTCCAATTCTATGTTAATATTTTGGGCTTTATGTCATATCATATGGTACAATATTTATTTGTAAAATATTTATGGTGAACTGAAAGACAATTGCCATTTCAAATTAAAAGTTTTTGAAAGCTACAAACAGTGGGTTAAGCTAACAGAAGATTTCCTGATGAGAGACCTGAGGGAAACCATCGGAAGATTTAGCAGGAAACAAGAACAGGGACTAATGCATCATAGTCACAAGGCCAGCAATCCAATATGTCTTATTTCTTCACTTGAAATAAAAGGCATAAAACAGGGAAATATATTTAATTTGATCATTTTTCCCTAATGATGAGAGCCAGGACATCTGAACTATATTAAACAATACAGCTTTTGAAACATTTACTTCAAAGTAGAAGGCACTCAGCTTATCCTAAGATATTCATGAAAAATTTACAAAAGTTAAGAAAAAGATGAGATGAATTTTATTTACAACCACTTTCTCCATATTAACAATATGTACATTTAAATGAATATATTCTATATCATTACAGTTCTCCAAAAGGTTATTTTCAAATCACATGTTAATGTACCTCAAAATTCATTATAGATTTTTCTTTAGCAACAAAAAGCAAATAATAGAAATGCATTTAAGAGATTGCACTTTATTTTCTGTCATGCGACTTCCACATTTTAAATAATGCATGCTAAATTTGTTGTCAAAGAGAAGCAGGAAGTAGCTCAGCTGTAGTCAAGAGGCAGAGCAAAGCTGTGTATTTCTTCCCTGTGTGGACTCAGTCAGTTCAGTTCTAAAATACAACGCTGATGGTGTTAATTTTGAGATTTATTTTAACAGTAAGAACATTTTATTGAATAAGACTTTCAAATTATGGAAACACAAGAGAACATCTATGATTTTGTTCTATAATATCAGATGATTAATATTTATAACCAAGACAAAAGATTTTCCAATCCTACATTTACCCAAAATCATACACGATTGAATAATCTGCTCTTGAATTTCACTTCATTAGTGTAGGAATCGTGAACTGAAAGCATTTCACAAGGAATAAAATAGTTTTTACTTTAAACAAACTCAAATGATGTGAGACTTTTTGTATATTGTACTGTTTTATTTGAAGAACACATTACAATAATTTAATATAATATAAATATAAGTTTTTCTATTTTAATCACAGTTGTTTTTAGTGAACTTTTACTCCATTAAATGCATTACCTAAAAAATATTAGTAGCTTGCTAGAGTATACAATATAAGGTAACACAAATAATTCTTTTATACTTTTATACTTCCACAACTCGAACCTTCCAAAAGACAGAAAGAAAATTAGAACAAACATTTACATAAAGCTGTATAAAATGTATCCGAATTTTTATTTCAATTTTTTGAAAGGAAAAATATCTGAAGTATAAAAAGAAATGACTTTTCTTTATCATCTTATTTCTGAGAGATATTTCAACTTATTCTTTAATAAGTAATGTAAGATGAGATTAAGTCTACCATAAAGGATCGATTATTTATAAAATGTCATTAAATACTTTGGGGTCACATATTTATTTTTAAAAATGGGAAAGACACTTTCCACAAAAAAGTAGAATAATTTTATTATATTGTAAAGTTAATGTTAAGAAATTTGTTTTTTAAGACAATTGATTTTTCTCACCCAAGTCTTTGACCTAGAATATCAAATGTACCTCTTATAACACAGTTTCTCAATGAGTCCATTGTGAAATAAAATCCACAGGAAAAAAACATTCTACCTACACAATGATATTAAAAAGAAGCAACTATTGCCACCTAACTATAAAGAAAAAATTATAATAAAATAATATTTTCCATTGAATTCTGCCACATGCCTAGACCAGAAAAAAAAAAGAGTACCAAGTATTTGCTCCAAATGTAAGTTATGGTGTAGAAACAGCTGCAGATGATTGACTGAACACAGGTGTATTTTAGCAGGGACACAAATAGAGAGAGCAGCCCTGCCACTACCAGTGTGGCTTCCCCCCCAAAATGAAAACCCGCACACTAAATTTCTGTAAAGCTCAACACATATTTAAATCGGTAAAACATAGTTGGTCTTCATCTCTGCAACAAAATTGTGATCTAGGATATTTCATTTAAGTAACACGAGTTTTCGTGTACATGAATGGTTGACAGGCTAGTCGAAGTTCATACAAAACAGGGAAAAATATTTTGTTCTGCACAAGTGTCCTGATTTTCACCCATCTAAGGACTGCGCCTTCAACTATTATAACAACTAAAACACTCACAAGTGTCAGGAAAAACAAACAGGGAAATACTAAATGATAGGCTTAAATCTGATATGAGACTTTGAATTCATAAATATTAAAATGTTGAAAGGTAGATGTTTTTGTTAGAGAAAATATTAGGGCATTTAGGGCAAATGCAACCAGAAGAGTTTAAGATTTTTCAAATTGCTGAAAATAATTACAGTGTTTGGATTACTCTGAGTTGACCAGTTGTTTTAGAATTACTTTTCTTCTTTCTGTCTCTTATTACAAACAGATGTACACGCTATATTATGCATCTATGAAATCTAGAGTGATATTCTTAAAAACTTTGAACTCCGTGGAAATACCTTGATTTTGATTCTCACACCAACTAATGCTACTCCTTTCGACTTAGGAATGCCCTAATTCTTCTGTGCCTTATCTACCGCACCATGCTTTGTAAATGCATCCCATGTGGCTCTTATTGCATTACATTGCCATCACGAATGTGTCAGTTACACTTGGGTTTTGTTGGACCACATTTTGTGTGACCAGGCTATTGGCAGTGTAAGATGATCTGGGCCAGGGGCCACTGGTTTTAAAAATGGTGGCGGTGGCAGGGTGGGCAACCTTAGGAATCTGAAAAAGACAAGCAAATATATTATCCCCTGGTGCCTCCAAAAATATTTCAGTCCTGTATACTCATTTCATATTTTTGACTTGCATAACTTTATGATGATAAATTTGTATGTAGTAAGGCACTATGTTGCCGGTCATTTGTTAGAGCAGCAATAGGAAACTCATACAGATTTGACATATTCGGTGTGGGGAGATTGTTGATGTCTTGTAGTTCTTCATCTCTATTGGTAATATTCCTGTACCTAACCCTTACATATGCGTCCCCAGCTTCTGCTGATGTCTGGCCTTGTAAGATCATGGCTGGCTCTTAGTTTCTGCCTCCTGCCTCCACTCTAGGTGGTTGGGCCATTTTCTCTTCATCCCATTTCTTGAGAGTGATAATTTATTTGGCTAAGCTAATTAACACCACATTCCTTTTAAAAGATCTTATTGTTGCTTCACTTCCTTAGCGAAAGTTAAGACATTCTAAGTAGACATTTCTAATACCAGTAACCAGGGTTAAGGTGCTTATGAAACATGATGTGATCCCATGGCTGTGGAACCAACTAAAGAAAGTGTTACCATTATACCAGTGGCTTTACCTTTCACATCTTTGGAGACAAGAATATACTGGTTTTTCTATCTATGTATTCCTAGACACAGTAACATGTCTCTAGGCTGTTACATAGCAGATGTTGAATTAGTTAAATCATTTTTTTAATTTAAAAGATAGTTACACTGAGATATACTTAATGTATAGCTATAATATGTCATGGGGCCAGTGGTTTTGTCTATAGTCATTGAGATTATTGTCTTGACAAATACTAAAAGTGAAAATTAATCTTTCCAAACAAAATATAAATTCCAACATTGACATTTGATAATTTTCTCCTACAACAAATAAAATATTCTTGAAGATTTGGTATGGTTTGATGACTACTGATTCTGTGTTTTTAGTAATTTAGTAGTTATAGCCAAAGAAATAATTACCTTTGAATATGTCTATCACCTTTTGGGAGGGATTTCTTGACTTCTTTCTTTCTTTCTTTTTCTTTTTGGCTTTAAAAATGCTTTTCTGACTTGTCCATGCCTCTTAAATTTCTGCTATTTTCATGAAGCACAATAGATGCCAAAGTGGTGAATTCATAAGATTAATTAAGAAAGCTAAATAGAAAGTGTTTTAACATATTTTGGGAGAATAGAGCTTTTATGGAAAACATTTGATTCTGACCCAAGGAAACTGTAGTCCGTAAGGTTCTCTAACTTGTTACGATTTGGACATTCAATCAAAAGTCCATCCCTTGGCATAAGAAGGCAAAAATAGTGTCCTCAAGGTATCTGCACATAGACTGAAAATGACTTCATGTAGATGAACTGGTTAGAAGCAAATAGAATGAAATTCATTATGAAGTGGAAACTAACTCATTTACACTATATAAGCTATTCATTGCTTGCAGAAATATGTCAGGAAAAGATGGATAAATTACAGGTGATTCTGTTAAAAACCGTTAATAAATTACAAGATTTATTAGCAATTCTTCAAAAAAAATCTCTGCTTGAATTACCAACAGCATGA
The DNA here is from genome assembly GCA_963574655.1 of Perodicticus potto. NCBI lineage: Eukaryota > Metazoa > Chordata > Mammalia > Primates > Lorisidae > Perodicticus > Perodicticus potto. The sequence continues at coordinate 12,301 of CAUYRH010067432.1, read as the reverse complement.
TGATACTAATCTATTCTTGTTTGTCATTTTAATTGAAACAGTAAAGTAATTAATGAAATATCTCAATTAATGAAGTCTCACTCATTTAGAACTAACAAGGATTAATGGTAGAAATTAAAAGAGTATTGGATTCTCATCTTTTCAAGGAATTCCAAAAAAGTTCCACTAATAAATGTTACATGTACAGTAATTTTGAAAGAAGTTTTTTTTTTTTCTAATTTCCTTACAAAATATATAAGAACACATAACAAAAAAAGGGAAATCAAAAGTCTGGCAGAAAATATATCTACATAATATTAATCTTAAAACAACATTGTGGACAAATAGCCATTAATACTTTATTTAAGTTGATACATTGATTCATAACATGCACAAATCTTCTCCCATCCCAAAGGCTGTCTGGTTGCTTTGTTTGTGTTACCCTTAGCTGGAATGAGAGAAGATTTTTGCATGTTACAAATCTGACAAGGACCCGATCACTAGAATATACAGAAACTCAAATTAAAGAATGATAAAAAGCCAACACCCCCTCTATAAGTGAGCAAGAGACTTGAACAGAAAATTCAGTGAAGCTGACCGACAAATGGCCAACAAACAAATGACAAAGTACTCATCATCTTTAATCATCAGAGAAATACAAATCAAGCTCACTCTCAGATATCACCTAACCCAAGCAAGATTAGCTCCCATCACAAAATCCCAAAACTTCTCCAGTGCTGGTGGGATTGCAAACTAATACAACCCCTAGGGAAAGAAGTGTAAAGAATCCTCAAAGAGCTAAAAGTAGACCTTCCATTTGATCCTGCAATTCCATTACTTGGTATCTACCCAGGAGAAATGAACATCATTTTACCATAAAGACATTTGCACCTGAATGTTTATTGTGGCTCAATTCATAATTGCCAAGTTGTAGAAGTAACCCAAATGCCCATCAACCCATGAATGGATCCACAAACTGTGGTACATGTATATACCATGGAGTACTATTCAGCCATTAAAAAGATATTTACTTTAGATCTTTTACATTTACCTGGATGAAGTTGAAATACACTTTTCTTAGTAAAGTATTGCAAGAATGGAAGAATAAATATCCAGTGTACTCCATACTAATAAGAAACCAACATATAAACAACTACATGCTCATAGGAACAATAAAACACAAATATAATCTAGTACGAGGGAGGGGAGCGGCAAGGGGGCAGGAAGGAAGGAGGAAGAAAAGGGACAGAAGGCGGGAGGGCATGTGGTGGGTTCGCCTATACTGCCCACACTGTGAGGATGGATAACACGCCCCCTGGGTGAGGGGCTCTTTAACGACTGGAATTCTACTCTAATATAAAAATTAGCATTCTCATATTAATTTGAAATAAAAAAGTTGACAGATTGAAAAAAAACCTATATAGGCACAACTTTATAACATAAGCCAATTTTACTGCGTGAGAGTTTATGTGAAAAAGATGAGCTGGAACTTTCCACTTCTGCTAATGTCTGATGCATAACCCAGAGACCCACGATTTCTATAATGAGAAAACCGAACTGCTGTCCCCCTGCGGCCATGTTTCCCCACCTTGCTGCACAAAGTGGAGAATTACCCCAAGCTCTAGCCCACCAGCCTTTCTCAAACAAGGTTTCTCATTTGATCTGTTGAATACAAGAAAGTATAGGCGTGACTGTTTCTCAGTTTCAATGAGAATAGCACACACAGTATAGATAAGTAGGAGAGACTTTAATGTTTTATATCCAATGGAAGTCTTAGGTCTTCAGAACCCTATTGCCTTACCAAAGCAAAGAATAACGCTTTTGTTTTAGGACCGCATTAGGGGCCGAATTCTGAGGAAGTCTAAGATAAATACTTCTATTTCTCACCTCAACCCAAACAATGTTTCTAAACGTATGCAGAGAATGAAAACCTTAGGGGAAAAAAAATGCGGAAGTAACATAAAAAGGAGATTGTCGCCCCAGAAGGACAGAACTCACATGTAAAGCATAATGTGGAACTGAAATAGAAAAGACCCTACTAGAAATAACATGGTGTCTATGAAAAATGTTTCAGAACAAAAATAAGAGGGAACTTTCACTTCTCATTCAATGACATTTATTGAATGACACTGGCTATTGATGGAATCATGGTAATTTGTTTCTTCTTGTGCAGCATTTTTCATAAACTTCTAAAATTGGAAAGTTATATAATGTCTAACAAATAAAGTTAATAGGAATATTGTGCTCCAAAATAGGGGAACCAGTCGGAGAAATACTGAGTGGAAATGTATACATTTAAGTACAAAGACAGTAGGAAATTCAGAAGAAATGACAGGAAAATATAAACACTACTTTTTAAGAGTAATGTAATGAAAAACCCTCTTCAACATATAATGCAAAGGATGACAGGAATGAACTCAGATTGAAAAGGTGAAAAAGTTTTCAATTTTTATTATGAAAAGGTTTATATTATTCAATTACAAAAAAAAATAAATTACAAACCTTATAAAACAAATTTATAGGAATATATAAATGATTATGGTTCATTTACCAAGTATAAATCAAAATATAACAAAAGTCTTGAATATTGTGCTATTTTAGGTATCAGTCTCTTATAATTTAATGGTAGGATGCATTTTAAAATCTCATGGAACCAGATAATCCCTCTGCTCTTCAGTCTGATGTGAAGAACAGGAAATGACAAAAGTTTTGAATTTATTTATATATTCTAGCATTACCCTGCTATTCCAACTTTTAAAAGATAGAAAAATGAAATGTACAGACAAATCTGAATATCAAGTATTAACAAGGTATTTGGGAAAATGGGTACTTTGACAAAAGGCCGTTGAGAATAAATTAGGATAAGGTTACTGGAGAGCAAATTGAAGATTTCAAAAGAAATGAAGTTTAGAAATGGGCCTGGATATATTAACAGAACTAACTATAAAGATATTTACCAAACACTATTCATAAGAACAAAACATCAGAAGCAATAAAATGTATAATAATATGATGTCTGTTAAATACATTTTCCACCATCTAGATAAGCAAAAGTATATAGTTAATGAATTTTAAGTTGATAGAACGTTTGAGGACCAGAAAATTTAAGGAAAAGATTTAACATATTTCATTAACTGAAAAAGGAATTTACAATTATGTAACAATAACTACTTTTTACTAAAAATTGCACATATATTAACACAATCTGAGTACTAGACACCCAAATGCCAAGCATGATTGTATCTGAGAAATGGAATTATGTGTGAGTTTTAGTTACTGTCTTTGTCCCATTAAAACATTTTTTTCTAAAAAGTTTAGAAAATCCATATTTTAACCTCAAAAGTATTAATAAAAATTAAAAATATCTTAATCCTTATATACAGCTTCATTGGTTAAGAATATTCTTGATGATTACAGCAATCCCATCTTATCTGTGGCTTTGCTTTCTACAATTTCCATTACCCATTGTCAGCCATGCTCCAAAACTACTCAATGGGAAATTCCAGAAACAAACAATTCATAAGTTTTAAATGACGTGCTATTTGGAGTAATGTGATGAAATCTTTCACCATCCTGCCCTGTCCTTTCTGGAGTATGAATCATCCCTTAAGCATCCCAGCTGTGGATGGCACACTCCCCCGAGTCACTGGGTGGCCCCCTTGGCCATCAGAGAGACTATCCTAGTATTGCACTGTTTGCATTCAATGTAGTTTCTGATGCCCCCAGAACGTGAGAGTAGTGTTGATAGTGCCTGGGATATGCCAAGGAGAATCTTTGCAATGCTTCCTTGAAGTGAAAAAGGTGAGACAACGTTTATTTTCAATGTAAAGGAAAAAAATATTTTTAGGTTGCCAAAATCTTTGGTAAAAATGAATCTTGTGAAATGAAGAAGGGAAAAAAAATTGTTCACAGTATATAGAAGGTTTAATTCTTTCTATGATTTCAGGCAACCACTCGCAGACTTGGAATGTATTTCCCCACGAATAAGAGGGGAGTACTATATAGTTGGGGGGCATTTGGCCTAGATCCCGAATTCTTAAACAATTTTATTTTGCACAATATTCTCAAGTAAATTCTAATAGATTTTCTATTTCTATTATATGCTGTTACTTCACATACCAAAAAGATTTCTTAACAGAAATTTCCACACTTTTTAAATTACGTCTGTGCTTTTTAAAACTTTAGACTACTGGGTCTCTGCCCTAAAAATTCACATTCCTCTATGATGGTTCTAGACCAGAAAATACATACTTATTATCAGAACTCTAGGACATTCTAATGATCAGTCATACACAGAAAACAGTCAAGTTAGAAATCAAAGCTGTAGGCTGATTTTATAGATGTTTTCAAATACATAGTGCACGAAATACTATTACAATGAATAATGAGCTGCACTTTAAATCTTCCATGGAAGGTAGAAAGGAGGAACAAGAAAGAAGTATACATTATACTGTCAGGAATTTACGGGAGATGTAACAAATTTTATGACAACAAAATAGTTGCTATTTCTTGAGATAAATTTCCTCTGGGACATTCCGAAATGATATACAGTTGACCCTTGAACATGAGCTTGAACTGCATAGGTCCACTTACATGTGGATTTTCCTCTGCCTTTGCCAACCTTGATACAGCAAGATCAACCCCTCCTTGCCCTTCTCCTTCCCAGCCTACTCAATGCGAAGGTGGTGATCTTTCACCACCTGCCCTGTCCTTTCTGGGGTATGATGATCCACCTTTATGATGATCCACTTTCCCTTAATGAATAGTAAATATATTTTGCTTATGATTTTCTTCTCCCCTCAAGCTTACTTTTTTACTAGAATACAGCATTTAATATACTTAGCATACAAGATGTGTTAGTTAACTAGTTTGTGCTATTGGTAAGGCTTTCAGTCAACTGTAGGCTATCAGTATTTAAGTTTGGGGAAAACCAAAAGTTATACATGGACTTCTGACTGTGCCGAGTGGGCAACTCTGACCCGTGTGTCGTTCAAGGGGTCACAGTAGTTTATTTTCCATCTAGGCAAGGCCTTCTATGGGGTAGAGAGTAATCTAAAATAATGTTAAACTTATTTTCAATCCCAAGCATCTTAGTATTTTGAATACTAGTTTAATTACTTCTATAATTTATGAGTTTTCAAAAATATTATTATAATATATATATTTTAAAACTTGGGATAAATTTGTCAATATTTCATGATGTTAAATGTTATCAAATTCCAATATATCCCTTTACTAATGAAAATAGAGATGAGATTCAGTCTTGTCAGCAACATACAGTGTCAATTTGACAAGCATTTTCTCATCTAAATATTTCCTAGGCATCACTTTCTGTGGCACATCACATCAAGAAGTTGAGGTCAGGGCCGTGCCTGGTGGTTCACGCCTGTAATCCTAACACTCAGGGAGGCCAAGGTGGGTGGATTGCCTGAGCTCATGAGTTTGAGACCAGCCTGAGCCAGAGGGACACCTCCTCTCTAAAAATAGCTGGGGATTGTGGCAGGCACCTGTAGTTCCAGCTACTAAGGAGGCTGAGGCAAGAGAATCGCTTGAGCCCAAGAATTTGAGGTTGCTGTAAGTTGTGATGCCAGGGCACTGTACTGAGGGTTACAAAATGAGACTCTGACTTAAAAAAAAAGATGATGAAGACAGCGAACGTATTGGAAGTGTAACTACAATTTACAGTAGTATCATGTTAATGTAACATGGCTTCTTTGGGACTTTTGCTTTTTTTTTTTTTTTTAAGGCACAGTCTCAACTTTGTAACCCTAGGTAGAGTACTGTGACATCATAGCCCACAGCAACCTGGGAAACTAGGGCTCAAGTGGTCCTCTGCCTTGGCCATCAAGCAGCCGGGACTAAAGGCACTCATCACGCCAGGGTAATTTTTCCATTTTGTAGTAGAGATGGGGACTCATTTTTGCTCAGGTTGGTCTCCAACTAGTGAGCTCAAGAAATCTCCCCACTTGAGTGCCAGGATTACAGGCGTGAGCCACCACTTCTGGCCTTTTGCCTAATTTTCTATTCCAAATGAAAATAATTCTAGTCATATGAAAACATAAAAGCTTGCCCTGTTACACTGATACACAGGTGATAAAAGGGAAAACTAAGGGCTTTAAGAGAGCCAGTATTTGATGATCTTCTTTCGCATGGGGTGTAAAGGAAGCTCAGCTTTTTTTCCTAACAGAGATGCTGGTTATGGGTTTAATGCTGTTGTCTCCAACTTTAGGAACCTGCAGCACAGCAAGACTGAGCAGTGGGTGGAGAGAGGGTAAATGGTGGGATCACACTTATGGTGCATCTTACAAGGAACAGGTGAAACCTACTAAATGCAGAACACAAATGTTGTCACACAATAAACGCGAAAATCCCATGAAGGTTATGTTGAACCGTCGGATGAAAATATTTCAGATTGTATATAAAGCCCGCACACTGTACCCGATGATTGCACTAATGTACACAGCTATGATTTAATAAAAAATAAAAATTAAAAAAAAAACAACAAGACTGAGCAGTGGGCTCTCCTCTGAAGCTTTACCTGTATTTATAGCCACGCCCATCACTTGCGTCACTGCCTGAGCTCCGCCTCCTGTCTGAGCAGTCTCTTAGGAGCCTGAGCCCAACATTAAACTGCAAGGTGAGGGATCTAGGTTGCATGCTCCTTGTGAAAATTAATAATCTGAAGTACAGCTGACATGGTGATGCTAGCCCTGGAGAGTGGCTGAAAATATAGAATACGATTAGCAGAGAGGTTTAACGGCACAGAGGCCATAATAAATCAATTGCTTGCAGACTCATATCAAAACCACACAGCCTCACCCCTACCTGTGGAAGAAATTCCTTTCCATGAAACTGGTTCCTAGTGCCAACAAGGTTGGGGACTTGTCTTATAATGTATCAATTAAGGTGAACTGGAGATTTTCTATAAAATAAACTTAATGATAAATTTTATGATGAAGGAAAGTGATGCAGTAAAAGATGGGTTGAATTTTGTGAGTTTTCCATTTGTAGAAAGCTGAAGAAATCAGTTCTTTGGATTACTGCTTTTGCATGAATATTATCACTTATCTCCAGCTTCTTCCCTCATTAATAACACTTCTGTGATATTCTGTGGGAAAAAAAGTAATTTACTTAAGCCAACTAATGTACTTTACATGAATACACACAAGCAAGCAAATTCTTAGTAGAGATGACACCTGCCACAAAATATGACACCTCATTCAATTAAAAGATGTTTTTATTTAATAGAAATATCTTTGAGATACCTGAATTAGATGCTTGCTTGTGATCAAAGAAGGCTTATTTTTCACAGAACCCTCCTTTAAACTCCAAATTAATTCACTTTCAGGAATATTTAATTCCTCTCCTGTCAAGCCTAAAATTCTAACAGCATATGTGCCTTTTGAGATGGACTGAAAAAGATGTAGTAAAAAGTTTAAATTTTCTTTAAAATGCCATGCACAGTTTAGCCTCAACTCACACCCAAGACCATCACTGAAATATACCCAGGTTCCTAAGGGCAGAAGAAAAGTTCTCTCAACTTCATACACAAGGGGCTAGTGAGGTGAGAGAGTAAATTCTTATGGAAGAGTTGGAGAAAGAGAGAAATAAACACAGATTAGAGAGGTTCAGAGCTCTTAATGGTACCTGGGTACTAAAGCAGGTAAAACTCCAGGAAAAAAGGGGTAACTATGAGAACATAGACCAGTAAGTCTGCTTAATATAAAGCTCCATTGGTTTCTGAGTTTTGTTTAGAGCTCACTAATACCTCTCTTGGAAAAAATCAAGTAGAACATCTGTTAGGTGACCATTCCAGGGACCATAACAAGCTGTTCAACACACAGAGGTGGTCAGGCTGAGGAACTTCCTGGTGTAGATATGGTGAATGTCTGGTCTATTAAAAGTAGGTCAACTTAAGGAGGTGGTCAATGTAGGGATGTGGCCAGTTATGGTGGTTCTAATGTATTATGAAATTTTAAAAGTTAAATATTTTAAATAACACTGCAACTCCTATCATATTATTTAAAAACAAAAAATAAAAAATTTAAGTAATAAGAAATGTAGGAACAATAACCAGAACAGCACCATCTTGGTTCTTCTGTGTTATACAGCATTAAATTAAGAAAGAGCAGGTAGAAACATTTCTCAGGATATCTAACAAAATCATTTGAATAATTACTGCCATATATCTAGTATAGTGTTTTATGTTAGGAATAATATTAATTTGCTTAAATAGGGATTGATGACATATGCAAAACACATATCCAAATAATTATGCCAAATGTTGAATACAAGATGCTAAACTCATCATTCGTTACCTGCATCATACTGTATATGCCTTTATTACAATATTTTTCATGTTGAATTTTACATGGCAGTATTCTTCACTAATAAGAAGAATGTTTTATTAATCTGTATATTTCCAGACAATACCCGGAACATAGAGCTGTGGATAAACAATAGTAATAAGAAAAATAATTTCCCTAGGAATTTGTAGGAGATGACATGAGGGGATTGATTTGTGAAAGGTGACTTGGAAAACACTTTCCAGCTGATTATTTTCAAGTGTATTTTTTAATTTTGCTTTTGGAATTCATTTATTAAATTGTGATACTCCTCTCAAGAAACATTTCTGCTAGTTTGTTGTTTATCATTTGGGAAACAAAAAGTGAATGTTACGGGAGGAACCATAGACAGGTCTTTTGAAGTCCAGATACCTTTGAAGGTGTAAATAACAATTATAACATTTAACTTTTATTTTTCATGGCAGTCATTTTTTATAACCTCTCTCAACCTGATAAATGTCTCACGATTTTTGATAGTCAAAAAGTTTATATTTAGCTGGGCAAGAATATCATCAATCAGTAAGGAAAGCTCATTTGCTTTTTCTTTTGCTTTTACTTCTCATTGAATGCCAAAATAATTTAACGCAGGGTATGAAGTTTCATAAAGCAGGGTCAACTTTTTAGTTTCACTTGAAATTTCTTCTGAGCCCACTTAAGTGGCAAAAGAAAAGACAGAGGAGAAAAGGGAAATGGAAAAGTTAAACAATAAGGGTTTTAGGACTCTGACAATTGTTTATCCTCTCTTTTTCTGTTAACAGTAAAAGGAAGTGATTTACATGACCTAATATTTGAGTGATCACAAACTTAAGTTCCAGTGATCAGCCTGAATGTCCCTTTATTTAAATTAATTGTCTGCTTAAAGTGAGATTCCCACCTCTGATTTCATGTTTCAATAGAGTCCTTATGTTTTGCTAATTATTCACCCTTGAAGCTAGTCTTATACTTCTTTAAGTAGGAAATGAGGGAAAAAAAGGAAGGATTTTCAGGAGATTCTTATTATAGACAGAGACAAATGCATATGACCAACCATTTTAGTAAACCATTATTTCACATCCATTTAACAGCATATAAAAGTCAATTACATGGGTAAAGGATGGTGAATAACCCTGTCAGGAGAATGGATATGGATATGGAATTTTTACAATTGTTACTCTGGGCCCTGGGAGAATAATAACATCTGCAATTAGAGAGATTTAAAAGAAAGTGGAAACAGTACAAGGTCACACTTATATGGGGAGATATTGGAGCATAATCTAGATATTATAATTGTCATGAACCTTAAAAATTATGTGTTCTTTTTTCTCCGAGAATACATATTAATATCTTATATGTCTAGCCTTTTCTTAATGTCTGTGAAATGAGACATATTTCAGCAATTTTTGTTCAAAAATTAGAAAGTATACATCCTCCCAGGCTTTCAGTTAGAATATATTTTTTCATATATATATTCTGCATGAATGTGGAAAAGAGATATAGAGAATTATTGCACCCTAAGATGTTGATTACATTTTTCATATGTTATTTTTCAGGCTATTTAGATTGGATGAAAGGAGTGTGGGCAGGCTTTGGAAAACTAAGTACATAAAAAAAGCAATTTTATCTTTAGATAGAAAAGTTTACACAGAATAAAATAAAATAAATATAATATGCTATCTATACCTATAAGTTTGTAGCAACATTCTCTGAAATATTTCTCATTAGGCATTGTTTGGTTTCTTAGGATTCCTGAGTTACTAGGTAGTTCAGAATGTGTTTCTTTTAGATATGAATCCGTATTTTGGAAGAAGAATTAAAACAACCTCACAAGGTTCTAACATGACCTTTGCTAACTAGATGGCAAGTAAAAATACTGTAAAGATGGACTTACAGTACCAATTTGCATTCAAAAGATTTTTTAAATTTTATTTTATATTTCCATACATTTAGGGGGTACATGCTGAATTCTGTTACATGTATATATTCTGTAGTGGTGAGGTCTGAGCTTTTAGCATACCTGTCACCAAAATATTGTACATTGTACCAGGGAGACTTCCCACCTTTGTGCCTTTACATGGGTCACTATGAAAGTTTTGAGACAGATGGTAGTGTGTCTCTATTTCATTTCCAAGCAACATAGTCAACAGCGTCCTTTGTGATTCATTCATGCAAGTTTTAATTTGTCTGCCTTATCAGTATTGCAGGGAGGGCTTCATTTGTTTCCACATGCATGGATTTTATGTTTCTTGATTTTTGTGTAGCTCAAACCTTTTGTAATGACCTGTATATTGCTCAACAGAACATACTTCTTGAAAACTCTTGAATGAGAAATAAAAGGGGATATGGCAATATATCAGCTACATGTTGTTGAATAAAAATTATAAACCTCGCTTGCTGTACAGTAACATACAAGTGTAAGTCATTAGGGCAGATCTGCTAATTTAGTGTCAAGTCAGCTGGTGCGAGGGCCCCGGCCAGGTCACATAATCTCTTGTCCATTACAGTGGTTCTCAGCCTTCCTAATGCCTCCCAAGGCCGCCAACATTTGATACAGTTCCTCACGTTCTGGTGACCCCCAACCATAAAATTATTTTCATTACTACTTCATAACTGCAATTTTGCTACTGTTATGAATCGTAATGTAAATATCTGATATGCAGGATGTATTTTCATTATTACAAAGGGGTCGTGACCCACAGGTTGAAAACCGCTGCTTTAGAAGGATGGCTTAGCTTGTTCCCATGGCAGAAGCAGATGTGGGGTGGGGATGGGGGAAGAGAGAGAGGGAAGGAGAGAGAGAAGGAGAGAGGAGAGAGAGAGAGAGAGAGGAGACATCCAGTGTCTTCTAAGGCCTAAGAAAAAGAAAACAAACAAAACCCAGCTACTTTCACCACATTATTTTGGCCAACACAATTTAAGCCCAGTCGGTATTTGAAGGCTTAGAAAATGGGCTCCACTTCTTGATGGGAGCTACTCCAAGTCATACAGCAGGAAACATGAATCGAAGAACTGACAGGGAGAGATTTGGAGTCACTTATTTTGGCAATCAATCTAACGCAAGGCGTATGTAGGAAATGACCAAGAAGGTTTTAAAGTTTCTCTTAGCTAGACTAACTTTCAGATGGGCTCCTTGATGATTTGGGGTTCCTGATAGCCCTTTTGTTTACCTGGGAAAACTTACAATTACAAATTCTTTCTCTGGTGGTTTGAAATGTTTATAAATCTTCTCCCAGCCTCTTGAAAATTTAATAACCCAGTAATGTTTTTCACGGGGGTCAGACGTTTGAAATGCAACCATTATGGATTAGTGTTGGGGGTCGTTGAGGTCCCCGTTCCGCAAACCCAATTGACCTGGTTCCACCGCGAAGCTCAGCTGGGAAGTTCAACGGAGCTGTGCCTGTAAACAAAGGCACCAGCGAGTGGAAACCGAAAATAAAACTGGGGGGACACAGGCAGGGTGGGCAGAAAACAAAAGGAACCTACATAAGTTTCAAGGTAACAAAGAGAGATTTTATTTAGAAAGAACAAAGAGGTAAAGTCTCCATCTTTCTTTAAGGTTGCATAGTATTCCATGGTATACATGTACCACAATTTACTAATCCATTCGTGGGTCGATGGGCACTTGGGCTTCTTCCACGACTTAGCAATTATGAATTGGGCTGCAATAAACATTCTGGTACAGATATCTTTATTGTGATGTGATTTTTGGTCTTTTGGATATATATAGCTTTCATATGAAGTCTAAAACCCAGTTATGGCACAAGAAATGGGGAAAGGGGCAAGGGAGGGGAGGGGAGGGGGAGGATGGGTGGGGGAGGGTGTTTGGTGGGATCACACTTACGGTGCATCTTACAAGGGTACAAGTGAAAATTACTAAATGTAGAATATAAATGTCTTCATATAGTGATTAAAAGGCCATGAAGGCTATGTTAAATAGTTAAATGAAAAAATTTCAGTTTGTATATAAAGTCAGCACATTGTGCCCCATGATTGCACCAATT
>CAUYRH010067428.1:0-18010 GCA_963574655.1 Perodicticus potto | reverse complement strand
GGGCCCACCAAACAACAATGACGGCTGCAACCAAAAAATGGCCGGGCGTTGTGGCGGGCACCTGTAGTCCCAGCTACTTGGGAGGCGGAGGCAAGAGACCAGCTTGAGCCCAGGAATTGGAGGTTGCTGTGAGCTGTGATGCAACGGCACTCTCTCCAGGGTGACAGCTTGAGGCTCTGTCTCAAAAAAAAAAAAAAAAAAAGGGAGCTCAAATATATATGTAATAGTCAAAAGACATTTTAATAAATTGCTTTTTTCAGAAGTGTGAATGATAATTATTTTGTTTGAAAATCTGTTCTTTGTCTCTTAGCTGCTGGAGGAATTTGGGGGGTTGTGTATATGCTAGTATGTTTAAAAACACTTCCAAAGTGAGTAAAGAAATTTATTTTAAAATGTTGTGATAATTGGGCTACCAATCAGGTATTTAGTAAGTACTAAGTAAATATTTGTTGATTGGTGAGTAAATGGGCTACACATTCATATGTGCTTTCTAAGACCAAGTAAAGCAACATCTTGATCTGTTAAACTATATATGCTGGTGGTTCCTAACCATTTAGGGATTAGGAGACTTTTTACAACTCTGTTGAAATCATTGACTCTCTTCTCAGTAAAATACACATAAAATTTTGCATGCATGTTAAGGGATTAGTGGATTCAGGTTAAGATCTGCTGTAAACAGTTAGCTCTCCATTAACAAAAGTAATAGAGGTGAGGGAATATGGAGAAGAGGTAACAAAATTGAAATTTATGGTTATTACAAATCTCCAGTCTGATCTCGTCTGATCAGTAGGGACTTGTTTCTCTGTGACCTTAATAAATATCAATCTTTTTCAACATTTTTAAGTTCTGTATTCCAATGTATAGTCCTACTAGAATTATAATTAATCATTCATACCTATTGGTGCATATTTTAAGTTGTTTCCAGTTTTTCACTTTTATAAACAACACTGTGGTGCTGATTCTTAGGCTAAGTAGATTGTTTCACATTTATCGGACAATCTCCTGATTGTAAGGTCTAGCAGTGGATTTGCTGAGTCATTTGGATAAATAGTGCCAAACTGCCCTCCCAAAACCATCCGAGTCTACTTGCTCACCAATAAACAGGAGATGGCCATTTCCCCACAGCCTCCATCACTGAGTATTAACAACTTTTTAATCTTTGGCAGTCTCTCATGTTTGTATTTCTTTGTTTTCTAGCATGGTTGGACATTGCTTTCATATGTTTATTGACCATTTGTGTTTCTTTTTTATTAACACCTATGACAGAAAAACAGGCTAATGATACATCAAATAGCCTTGATATATCATTAGCCTGTTTTTCTGTCATAGGTGTTTAAATTTTCCCAGAGCTCTTTTGTCTTTCATATTAAAAGTAATTTTCTCTCATTTTTGCCTTTTGGCTTTTAACTTTGTATAGTTTTTTTTTGTTGGTTTTTTTTTGGTTTTTTTGCTTTACAAAACTGTTAGGAGTTTAAGGCTGCAGTGAACTGTGATTGTGCTACTGTACTCTACGCTAGACAACAGCGTGAGACCCCATCTCAAAAACACACCCCTTTCACTTTTAGGTAGTGTAGTTTAATAGTCTTTTCTGATCTGGTTATTAAGACATGCTTAGAAAAAATGTCCTTACCCAAAGATTATGAAATGTTTATATGGATTTTCTTTAACATCAGCTTATGGTTTGGTTTTTTTTTTCTATTTCTGTGTAAGAAGTGAGGTGGAAATTTAATCTTTTTTTTTTTTTTGCAGTTTTTGGCCGGGGCTGGGTTTGAACCCGCCACCTCCGGCATATGGGGCTGGCGCCCTACTCCTTTGAGCCACAGGCAATGCCCCCTTTTTTCTTTTCTTTTTTTTTTTTTTTTTTTTTTTTGAGACAGAGTCTCTAAGGCATCACAGCTCACAGCAACCTGAAACTCTTGGGCTTAAGCAATTCTCTTGCCTCAGCCTCCCAAGTAGCTAGGACTACAGGCGCCCACCACAATGCCCAGCTATTTTTTTTGTTGTTGCGGTTGTCATTGTTGCTTAGTTGGCCCAGGCCGGGTTTGAACCTGCCAGCCTTGGTGCATGTGGCCAGCACCATAACCACTGTGCTATGGGTGCTAAGCCTTGATCTTTTTTTTTCTAATGACAACAATAATTACTATTCATCAGCATTCACTGTATGTCAAGTGCTGAGCTAAATGTTTCACATATATTAACAATTTTAATCTAAATCAATTATAAATGACTGGCCAGTTATCCCCCCAAAATCTACCATTTCCTACCAACTCCCCCTTTTTCCCACAGACATGAAAGCCCATCTTTTCTTTTTTTTTTTTTTTTTTTGAGACAGAGCCTCAAGCTGTCACCCTGGAGAGAGTGCTGTGGCATCACAGCTCACAGCAACCTCCAATTCCTGGGCTCAAGCAAGTCTCCTGCCTCCGCCTCCCAAGTAGCTGGGACCACAGGCGCCCGCCACAACGCCCGACCATTTTTTGGTTGCAGCTGTCATTGTTGTTTGGTGGACCCAGGCTGGATTCGAACCTGCCAGCTCAGGTGTACGTGCCTGGCGCCTTAGCCTGTTGAGCCACAGGCGCCGAGCCAGAAAGCCCATCTTTTCATATACTAAGTTCTCATATATATTCAGATCTACTTATCTGTTCTGTTTTATACATCAGTATGTCTCTGAATATTCCATGCTGTTTTAATTATTAAACATTTTATTTGGACCCCTAAATGTTTTCAAAGACAAAAAGAGATGAGATCGTTACAATGATTTTCTTTGAAATATGTTATTAGGATAGATTTTTAAGGAGACTCAAAATTAATTTCACATCTTTTGAACAGATGGTAGATACTCACCGGTAGTTCCATTAAAGAACCACTAGATTTAGTCTTCTTAAACGTCTTTCTATAGAGATTATGTATTAATGACAGAATAATACTTTCAACTAAAATAGTATGATTTTATTTTTTAAATGTTAGAATAAATATAGTAAGACTTGCATAGAATTACTTTCAAAATTTTCTCCTTTCTGAAATAAACAAAGCATAGAAGGAAAATGAACAAATGTTGCGGGTAAGATGTATATGAACTAGAAAACTAGAAGCACAAGTTGTTTTTTTTTGAGACAGAGCCTCAGGCTGTCACCCTGGATGGAGTCCTGTGGCATCACAGCTCACAGCAACCTCAATTCCTGGGCTCGAGCGAGTCTCCTGCCTCCGCCTCCCAAGCAGCTGGGACTACAGGCGCCTGCCACAACGCCCGGCCATTTTTTGGTTGCAGCCGTCATTGTTGTTTGGCGGGCCCGGGTTGGATTTGAACCTGCCAGCTCAGTTGTACGTGGCTGGCGCCTTAGCCCGTTGAGCCACAGGTGCCGAGCCTAGAAGCACAAGTAGGAGCATGTAAAATATTTGTTATAGACCAGCACTGTCCAGTGAGCCTCAAATATAATTTTCTTTTTTTTTTTTTTTTTTTTTTTTGAGACAGAGCCTCAAGCTGTCACCCTGGATAGAGTGCTGTGACATCACAGCTCACAGCAACCTCGAATTCCTGGGCTCAAGTGAGTCTCCTGCCTCTTCCTCCCAAGTAGCTGGGACTACAGGCGCCCGCCACAACGCCCGGCCATTTTTTGGTTGCAGCCGTCATTGTTGTTTGGCGGGCCCGGGCTGGATTCGAACCCGCCAGGTCAGGTGTAAATGGCTGGCGCCTTAGCCCGTTGAGCCACAGGCGCCGAGCCCAAATATAATTTTCTTACTGATCTCAATAAAAAGTAAAGAGAAACACATAGTTCATTTTAATAATGTTTTATTTGACCCAATACATTAAAAATATTATATCAACATGTAATAAATATGGAAATTATTGAGATAGTTTGCATTTTGTTTAACTAAGACTTTGACCCCTTGTATTTATTTTACACTTAAAAATATCTCAATTTGGCTCAGCACCTGTGGCTCAACGGGCTAAGGCGCCAGCCACGTACACTTGAACTCGCAGGTTTGAATCTAGCCCGGGGTCTGCCAAACAACAATGACAGCTGCAACCAAAAAATGGCCGGGCGTTGTGGCCGGCACCTGTAGTCCCAGCTACTTGGGAGGTAAAGGCAAGAAACTCGCTTGAGCCCAGGAATTGGAAGTTGCTGTGAGCTGTGATGCCACAGCACTCTATCCAGGGTGACAGCTTGAGGCTCTGTCTCAAAAAAAAAAAACAAAAAAAACCCAAAATCTCAATTTAGCCATAAAACTTTCACTAGAAATGCGTGAACTGTGTTCAAATTTCATAAAACTTTTAGTTGACAAGTAGATGTGTATACCCAACTTGTTCCAAACATACGTAAAGGTTTTCCGGTAATTGAGCACCAGTTTTTAAATTTACATTTAAGTACAATAAAATTTAAAATTAAGTTTCTCAGTTGCACTAGCTACATTTCAAGTGCTCAGTAACACATGTGGCTAGTGGCTACCATAGTAGACAGTGCAGTTATAGGCCTTCTAAAGAAATAAAATAGAATATAGACTATTGCCTGCTTTTTAATAGTTTATAAGCAACGAATACAAATAGGGTCTCTTGGCCCATGGTAATGAAGCCACTACCCTCTAAGGGAGCAAAAGCATCTTTTACCCGAAAAAAGCAGTACCCACCAGACCCTTACCTGCAAACACACCCAAACACCCACAGATGCACTCTTGTTTGGAAATTCCTGCACCATTGCATTGCTGAAGCACTGCCCACATCCTTGGAGCACCTCTCTCTTTTCTTGTGTCGGGGTCAGAATGGGGAACAGACAGGAACAGAGAGATTCGTTTATAATTATTCATTATCTCTGTGACTAGAAATTTTAACTTTTCCTTCAGAAATGAAACTATAAAGGATAATAAGGTTTGGGGGCTTACCTAGGGATTTTCTTTTTTGAGACAGTCTCTGGTCTGCTCTGTCACCAGGGCTAGGGTGCAGTGGCACCACCGTAGCTCATGCAGCCTCAAACTCCTGGGCTCAAGCCATCTTCCTGCCTCAGCCTCCACAGTAGCTTGGAGTGCAGGCACCCACCACTATGCTGGGCTAATTTTTCTATTTTTAGTAGAGATGGGGTTCTTGCTCAGACTGATCTCCAACTCCTGACCTCAAGTGACCCTTCTGCCTCATACTTCCAAAATGTTAAAATTATAGTCTTGAGTCCCATGCCCAGCCACCTGGGGATTTTTTTTTTTTTAAATCTCTCTATAACTTTGTTTGCATGAGAAGATATTCTGTGTTCCAAACAACGTATGTACCAATAATTTTGGAATGTGGTTCCACTCGTAAGGGGACTGGGATAGTGGGTGGGAAGAATAGGCTAGGGTTACCTGTTGTTTTCGTTACAGAAAAGTGCCAGGGCCTGAGTACTGAACTTAGATGCATCAGCCTAAATTGTCTCTTTCAGCTGCGTGACTTTGCTCACAGCTTTGGGACTAAAACAGCCCATCCTGTTTTAGGGTATATCTTAATTGTCAAATCACTTTTAGGCAGGGTGTTTTGTTATTTTTATTTTGGTTTGGGGTGTGTATGGATGTATTGTTTCACTTCATTTTTGAAACTTCCTAGAAAAGAATCATATTCATCTTATCTCAGTTACTTTTCATTTTTATGAAATATATAAAGCCAATGCTTGAAATTTGAGATATAGTTACAAAGTTTTTTTCTTTCACTCTCCCAGTGTAGCTTTAGTCTTGGGAAATACTTGAGAGGGAGCAATTTTTAGTTCTCTATAAGGTGAGAGGTGAGGTGATGGATAGTAGCCTCCCTTAAATTGCCAAGTTCCTGGCGTGGCTAATAACTCCAACTACATGTAGAAGACTGAACATTT
Organism: Perodicticus potto; assembly: GCA_963574655.1. Lineage (NCBI taxonomy): Eukaryota > Metazoa > Chordata > Mammalia > Primates > Lorisidae > Perodicticus > Perodicticus potto. The sequence continues at coordinate 12,185 of CAUYRH010067428.1, read as the reverse complement.
TCAGAAAGGCAACTTGTAGAGAGAGTCCAGAATCTAAGTAATGTCTAAGCCCTGCTTTCCTCCATTCTTTAGACCTATTTCCTGCTTATTTTTTTTTTTTTTTCAATTTTTGGCTGGGGCTGGGTTTGAACCTACCACCTCCAGTATTTGGGGCCAGCGCCCTACTCATTTGAGCCGCAGGCGCTGCCCCTATTTATTTATTTTTGAGATAGGGTCTTGCTTTGTCCCCTGGGTTAGAGTATAGTGGTGTCATCATAGCTCACTGTAACTTCAAACTCCTGGGTGTAAGTGATCCTCCTGCCTCAGCCTCACAAATAGCTGATACTACAGGTGTGTGCCACCGCACCTGACTAATTTTTCTGTTTTTTGTAGAGCTGGGGGGTCTTGCTCTTGCTCAGGCTTGTGTTGAACTCCTGACCTCAGCAATCCTCCTGCATTAGCTTCCCATTGTGCTAGAATTATAAGCATGAGCCACTGCGCCAGGACCCTACTTAGTTTATCTTAACGGTTTTTTTAAAATACCTGGCTTTAGAAGAACTTTTGAAGAAATGGATAGAACTTCTGTGTTACTTTGAGTTACTGCCTGATATCTAAGCGTAACTAGTTGGCTTTTTAATGTTAAATAAAATTCTGAGAGCTTTTATAACAAGGTGGGTTTTAGGGACCCCATTATTTTAATATAGTGTCCAAAGTATGCTAAATATAATATATAAAATATCCTGAGGCAACTTATTGAAAATAAATTACTCCTCAGTAAATCTGAGGATAACTACTGCAGAGTGGGAAAAACATCTCTTTCTTCCAAATGTAACATGACAACCTATTTTGAATTATTTAAAATATTTCCTTACCATTTGTAAGGAAACTTAAGAGCATATATAAAAGGTGCTATCCTGCAAGGAGTCTGATTCTTTTAATTTAAAATTCATAATATTCTACAAAAGTGTGTTGTGTTGATTTGAGAAAAGGGTGGTCATTTTCAAGTATTTCAATGTATTTTTGTAATACCCAGGTTTTCACTTTGATGATATTTGTTGTTTTACCAGTGTTTGACATACATTTTATTCTTTGGGAAAAAAGAAGAAACTAATATTTTTTGCTACCTATTATCTTGTGGTGCTACTCATTTTGTGGGTAGGAACTTGAGTGTATTTTAAACTCTGTATTTTATATTGTTAGTACCTGTGGAGATTGAATCTACAAATCATCTTTGAAAGATAAAGGATTTGATTTGATTGTGGTAAGCATGAAAGTTATCCTCTAAATAAAGCTGTTTGTCCTGGGCAAAAACTGGGACAAATGGCACACTAAAATGATCTTAACTGTGGGATTTGATTGGACCCAGTTTGTTTTGCACCTGCTATAGCTCCATAAAGATAATCAGCTTTCAACAGGGATGAACAGATGTCCCGATTTTATCAGAAATTGCTTTCACATCGCCAAGGTTCTCAAAAGCCAGTAATCCCCCTGATAGTCTGATATTGTCGAGATGCTTTTAAAACTTTTCTCCAAATATTGGTTTGAATGCACAGACTTTGTTGTTTACCTAGAAAATTCTATGGTCAGTAATATTCTATTCCCCCTAACGGAAATAAAGAGCAAAAAATTAAACACTAGGAACTATATAGCAGAGGTACAAATTAAAGAATTTATTTATAAAGTATTTAATAATAAATAGCAGAAATCTGAGTTCCATAAAGACATGTCTGTTTTGTTCATTGCTGTATCCTCAGTTTCTAGAATGGAGCCTGGCCTGGAATAGGTCCTCAATAAGTATTTGTTAAATATGTACAACAGGCCCCTCTTTGCCCCGAGGGAAACATTCCAAGGCCCCTGGTGAGTGCCTGAAACCTCTAATAGTGCTAAACCCTGTATATACTACCTTTTTCCTAAATAAACATACCTGTGATAAAGTTTGATTTATAAATTGAGCACAACAAGAGATTAACAACAATAGTAAAATAGAACAACTACAGTGTTACACTGTAATAAAAGGTATATGAAGGCTCAGTGCCTGTGGCTCAACAGGCTAAGGCGTCAGCCTTGTACACCTGAGCTGGCAGGTTTGAATCCAGCCTGGGCCTGCCAAACAACAATGACGGCTGCAACCAAAAAATAGCTGAGCCTTGTGGCGGGCGCCTTTAGTCCCAGCTACTTGGGAGGCGGAGGCAAGAGACTCGGCTTGAGCCCAGGAATTGGAGGTTACTGTGAGCTGTGATGCCACAGCACTCTCTCCAGGGTGACAGCTTGAGGCTCTGCTTCAAAAATAAATAAATAAATAAATAAATAAATGGTATATGAATATGGTCTCTCTCAAAATACTGTCTCTTACTGTACTTACTGTACTGCAGGTAACTGAACTGCAGGTAAGGGGGTGAGGGCTGCTGTATTTCCCTTTCATTTCAATATAGAGTGTGTACCCAGAGAGCTTCAACCCTCAGAAAGACTCCAAGTATACCTTTTACTGTGGAAGAAAGAAAAGAGCCGGGAAAGCCAATATCTCTGTTTCCTTTGGATTTCAGAGTTAAAGATGGAAATGTGAGTTTACTGGGTAAAAACTGGGTTTTATTGCCATTTGAAAAATAATGAATTTGTGTGATAAAATTTGCCATTTTCACCATTTTTAAGTGGACAGTCCAGTGGCATTAACATTCATAAATTGTGTAATAATAACCACCATCTGTCTCCAGAGCTTTTTCATCCTCTCAAACTAAAACTCTATAATTCATTAAACAATAACTCTGCATTAGCCCTCCCTTGAGTCCCTGGCAATCATCATTCTACCCTCTGTCCCTATGAGTTTGAGTACTCTAGGTACCTTATATAAGTGGAATCATACAATACTTACTCCTTTGTGTCTGCCTTATTCTTTTTGTCAGTATGACCCTTTTGCTTAGAGACAACAACAATTTTTTCTTTCCTCTGCTAGTTTACTTTTTGCTTTGTATCTAGACCGAGCCAATGATGCAAACACAGTGAGTATGTAAAGGCAGCTTAATCCAACATCTTGTCACATACCACTAGGAGATTATTAAAGCTTTGAAAATGTAATTCCTAATCTGTATGTCTGTAGGTTTCTCTACTCCAAGTCTTGCTGATAAAGCTGCACTGACAGTAATATCAGAGATTAGTCTTTCTCCATGTTTCATAAAACAAATTATTCTTCCGATAGCCTGATTAGGAACCGGAAAATCACTGATACATTGTCTTAATTGTTCATACAGACATTACCAGGTGCTCTAGTAGGGGGCCTCACTGCAAGAGTGGTTTTGATTGCAGCTTCATTAAGCGCTTATGTGCCTACACTCACTTCTCCTCTAGTTTCATTGTATCTTCCTCCCTCCCTTTCCTTCCCTTCCAGTCTGTCCTTCTCTCTTTATTGCCTTCCCTTCCTCTTTCCTTCCTTCTTTTCCTTCCTCCCTCTCTCCCTTCATTTTTTCTTTTTTCTTTCTTCTTTCCTTTTCATTCTGATTTTTCTGAGCAGTTGCTGCAAAGACCACCTGACCCTATGGGTCCAAATATAGGTAAAATAGTCACAGTTCTCCAGCAGTCTGTCCGGAAGGAGAGAGAAAAAGAGTAAAAGAATGAAAATTAAGAGGGAAGTAGCCTCAATCTTTTTAAAAGACAGAAACTAACCTGTCGAGGAAAAAAGATAAATATATTGGGATTGATTTTCTACCTGATTGGTAGAAATAAGGAGCAAGAGAAAAGAGAGCTTTGGAGAATGATTTGAAAAGTAATCTATGGAATTTAGCTTTCAAACAGGATCTTGGGCTACGGGATACTTTGCAGTGGTTCTCAACCTTCCTAATGCCACGACCCTGTAACACAGTTCCTCATGTTGTGGTGACCCCCAATCATAAAATTATTTACGTTGCTACTTCATAATGGTAATTTTGCTACTGTTACGAATCATAATGTAAATATCTGATATGCAGGATGTATTTTCATTGTTACAAAGGGGTCGCAACCCACAGGTTGAGAACCACTGCTTTAGAGCCTCTTATACCGAACACTGAACGCAGAGCTGTAAACAATTTTCTACCATCATACCCCTGTTCATTTACATTGGACAGATCACTTCTGCTTGACTTCATATTTTCACCCTGTAAAATGAAGGGTCAATGATTAGCTTTGGAACCATCTGGGTTTGGCCCTTCGGAGTCCTTATGATTTGAATGGCTCAGAGTCCTTATGATTTGAATGGCATTTTTAAAATTCATTTTTTATGATGTCTTCAAATGCAGATGCCAGAGACAAAAGTATTAACAAGGAAAAATTATCCAAAACCAGGACTGGCTCTTATTGAAAGAGTGGAAATGGTTATGATAGAATTCAGTAACATGGTATCTATCTGTTAAGCATGGATAGACATATATTGTCATTACTGCCGTACCCCCCCCCAAATTTAGTTTGCCAATATTTATCTAAGTTTACTAGTCACAAACAGATTCTTGCATTGCCCATTCCTTGTCACAGGGGCCTCTTTCAGTTCAATATGCTTTTACTGGCACTAACTTTGGTTTTCTTTACAGCAGCAGCTGCTAATTAGTGACAGGTTTTGAGCAAGCAGCTTGTCATTTTTGGCAGGGATAGGGAACATCCATAGCAAGTCGAGACTATATTTTCATTTGCTAAATTTACTTTGCTACATGGAAATACATCTTGAATAAAAAACCATCTGTAGTCAATGGTGGCTGTATTGACTGAATTATCTTCCTGAGTTGGCAGTCTATCCTGTAGTTGAAGAACTCTCTGAGATTAAAAAAAAAAAAAATAGGTTCAATGTCTATCAGACCAGTGCCATTAGTCCTGAGTCATACTTCTAACGTTAATCTACATTCTGGGTGTAGAACCTCATGGTCTTGTTTTGGCACAATAATAAATCTTTCTGGATTGTATTCAGTGGCATACATGGTAACCGAAGGAGTGAATTGTTGACAAGTGTGCTTTTTGTTTATATCTCAGCTGCTTTCTTGAGATTATAATTAAAAGAAACAGTTTGCTTAGAGAAGAAGCTTTCTTTGGAAATTCAGCTCATATTAGCATCATCATGTTTCATGTAATTCTTGCCTTTGAAATTGCTGCAATGAGGTGTTAGCTCTATTTTACAAACTTGTCACGATGTTTATGGATGGTACCGCTTGCTATTATATTTATCTTGATTAGCACCAATGATGAGTCAAAACCTCCGTCACAATTTCTATAATGTGTGATTCACTCCCATTATTCCTGTAATAAGGATTCAAGTTAATGACCTCTACAATGTTAAAAATAACATCTTTCCATTTCCCCCAATTTAGGTCCTTTGTATAACACAGAGGTCTACCAGAATTGTATTTAACACATAATTACTGAATACCTGCCATGTACCAAGTACTGTATTAAGGAAATCAAAATGTGTGTGATGTGGCTCTCGCCCTGGAATAACTTACAGTCTGTTAGTTGGCCAACAGCACACAATTGCTTTGTTTCCTATGTTTAAACTATAGGGTAAATTCTAACTCTAGAGCTATCTTTTTAAAATAGGATAATCGAAGTGATAAAGACATTGGATACAAATATTTTGTTGACTATTTCTAGCTAAAGGCATTAAAGATTCTGTAAGGCACCTTTCATAGGAATATAGAATTGCTAGGTGTCCTTGTCTCAAATTTCCCCTTGACAGGTTGCACAATAATGTTAAATTCAGACATTGTCTTCTACATCAGGCTGGATGCAGTGGTTCACACCTGTAATCCCAGCACTTGAGGAGGCCAAAGCAGAGTCCAGGAGTTTGAGACCAGCCTGAGCAAAAGTGATACCCAATCTCTAAAAAATAGAAATTTTAGCCAGGCATGGTGACTCATGCCTGTGATCTAAGCTAATTGCGAGGCTGAAGGAGGAGGATCACTTGAGCCCAGGAGTTTGAGGTTCCAGGGAGCTATAACACCACTGCACCCTAGCCCAGGTGACAGAGACCTTGTCCAAAAAATATATATATATAAATATATACACACACACGTTATATATGTATAATATGAATAAGTATCTAGATGAGAGCTGACTTCAGCTATCCTGTCTTAACCACTGAAATACCATATACATTGTTTTCTCATTTGTATTAGTGATACAGTCCTCTTATGAGAAATGTATTCTGTCATTCAAAACCTGGGTTTCAATGATCTATGGTAGATATTGGTAGTGGATAACAATGTAACAAGTGAGGCCATGCCTGTGGCTCAGTGAGTAGGGCGCCAGCCCCATATATCGAGGGTGGCGGGTTTGAACCCGGCCCCAGTTAAACTGCAACAAAAAATAGCCGGGCATTGTGGTGGGCACCTGTAGTCCCAGCTACTTGGGAAGCTGAGGCAAAAGAATCTCTTAAGCTCAAGAGTTTGAGTTTGCTATGAGCTGTGACGTCATGGCACTCTACTGAGGGCAACATAGTGAAACTCCGTCTCAAAAATAATAATAATGTAACAAGTGGAAACCCAATAAGGAATTTGGGGACAACTACAACAAATTTAGGGACTCTGCTTCCTACAAGAAATGTCACATTGCTAATTCTGACCACAAGCGGTCAGGATCCAGGCTTTGGCCTTATTGGAAAGTTACCCACCCCTAAAATGGTTCTTGTTATTCACTTCCCACTCCCTTTTACAATCTAAAGCATTGCTAATTTCTGATTGATTTAAGAGAGTGAAGGTGAACCTCCAAACCCCTCATATGTCTTCCTTTGGTTGTGTTCTGTGTTTTATCTTCTTGGTATTCTCTGACCCTTGGGGAAAGAAGTCTCATTTAAAAGCCTTTTTTTTGGGTCACAAAATGTTCATATCTATTTGTGAATTGCATTCTGTAATAATTCACTTTGTAGCTTTTATCCTAAAGCAGGTATCATTGTCAGGAGAAACTGGTTTGGCTAAGGGAGGATTTTTATTTAGTAAGTCAGGAGCCTGAGCTCTGAAGGTAGGCAGATCTTGAGTATTTACTATTACTGTTGGTTACTATGTTACTTTTACTACTGCTGCTTTCTTTTTTCTCCTTTCCTATGCTGATTACTGTTATTTAGGGTTCTGTGATCAATTATAGGAGAGGCTTAGAAACTAGTTTATTTTGCTTCCAACTTAAAACAGTTTCTAGTTTGGGTAGTTTAATTTAGTAGATATAACAAGGTAGTAAGTTTTTCCTTGAGCCCAAACTGTCATTTCAAACAAGGTATTCTCAGGGTGAGGTTAAAACTCATCATCAAAGCCCAGATTCCAGAACAAGAGCTTGTTGCACAAAAGCCTCCTGTCTCTGTTGCCATCACAACTTCAAACTAACAAGTTAGAAACCACAGAGAGCTCGGTGACACCCCATAGGAGCCCTTTGGAAGAACCCTGCACATTTTCTTGCAAGTTGTATACATAATTTGATAGTTAAGCCAGGAACCAATCTGATTAAAAGTCTTCATTTTTCCTTCCTCCTTCTTTACTTTTATACTCAAAAGAACCTACTAATTTTGCTCCTCTAGGAACATGAAATACATAGTCTTTCCCGCAGTTTAATGCTTTCTGAAAGAAGTCTGCAAAAATACACATACAGTGTTGTTTCTTTGAGAGTGTGGGTGGGGTCTTCAGTGTTACTCTAGGGTTACTACCTAAAGAAGATTTAAAATCCTATTTTCTGTTCTCTTTCCCTTTTTATTATTTTTCCATATCCAATCTAAGAACTTTATATATTCATTGTGTAGGTACTTCTGTTGGTTGTCAGAGTTAAGCCCTGCCAGTGCCCTTCTAGTATGTTGGATGACTAATTCGACTTTTGTTTGAGAAAAGAAAAACTAAAAATATATTTTTATATACGTGAACTAGGGACCTTACATATTGTTGCATTTATTATCTCCAAAATACTGTCTTATTTTTAGATGGGAACTTCTGGGCCATTACTATAAAATATGGGATGCTTCCAGTTCTCCCCCCTTTCCTTTAATTTCCCGGTTAAATCTGGTAGTTACTAACGCTTTCACCACTGTTTTAAAAACGTAGCCTCATGTGATCTTAGGGCTTTTACTTTAGCACAGTGAGACACTTACATTGCATAGATCCTCGGTCTAACATTTGCTTTGTTTTTCTTTGGAGCTTTACTGGAAACCAAATGCTATTGCGTACTAGCTGCAGAAGCAGAAGGGGAAGTTGGCAAGAATTAACTGCTTTCTGTTTGGTCTGTCTGAGGCAGCTGACCTTTTGGAAGGAAATCGCTGCTCTTTGCTTCTTCCTGTAACAGTACCGCCTGCGAAAGAACGTACACACAGTCTCCTGGCTGATGTCTTGGGGCACAAGCTGTTAGTTAAGAGGTGGGAGCCTTTCAGTGCATCTGTTAACAGCATGCCGTGGTAACATGCATTCAACTTAATGGTGCGAAATTGTATGTAGCTAGCCCAGAGATGTATACTGAGAAACAATCTGTTATCAGAAAAAGGAGGAAAAAGTAGTTTGTTTTAACAAAAGTAATTGCCCTTTTTTTTTTTTCCGCAAAGTCTCAGGTTAAAGTTGTATTAAAATGTGGGCAGTCACTTAGTGTACAATTTTAATTCATCTTAATATTTAATGTCCTGATAGTGATGTCATTTTTCATACTTGGGTAAACTTTTTTCTTTTTCCTGACAGTACAAACATTTTGATTTTCTAAGACATAAGCTGTTATTTAAATGTCTAATTCTTTTCACAATTAGAATTAGCTCCTTTTTTTTCTTTTTTGAGACAGAGGCTCACTCTGTTGCCCTTCATAGCTCACGGCAACCTTAAACCCTTGCACTTAAGTGATCCTCTTGCCTCAGCCTCCCAAGTAGCTGGGACTATAGGCATGTGCCACTACTCCTTGCTAGCATTTTAATTTTTTTATACCCCCAGATAGGGGTTTCATGCTTTTGCTCAGACTGGTCTCAATCTCCTGAGCTCAAGCAATCCATCCTCCTTGACCTCCCAGAGTGCTAGGATTACAGGCATGAACCACCATACCTGGCCTAGAATTACCTCAGGGCCTCTTTAGCAAGATTGCCCTACTGTTCTTAGAAACTTGTCTGATCTGTTCAACCTTCCTAAAGTAGTGAAGAATCCAGGGGGCATACCCTGCTTGGCACAAAATATATTGACATCAAAAAACCAGGAAAATGGCTCGATCCCCATAGCCCAGCGGTTAGGGCACCAGCCACATGCGCTGAGCAGGCAGTTTTTAACCAGGGCCTGCTAAACAACAATGACAACTGCAACAACAACAAAACAATAGCCGGGCGTTGTGGCTGGTGTCTATAGTCCCAGCTACTTGGAAGGCTGAGACAAGAGAATCACTTAAGCCCAAGAGTTAGAGGTTGCTGTGAGCTGTGATGCCATCGTACTCTACCGAGGGTGACATAGTGAGACTCTGTCTCAAAAAAAACAGGAAGATTTTCCCCCAGTTCTGTTGGCCTTTGAGTAGGTGCTAAGTTAGGAACCAATAGTTGAAAGTTTTCTGCAATCTGATCTCCTAACTGTAACTTTCTAGAGGGCTTATTACTCTTGAACTATATCAAAGACCTTCATATAAGCCAGTTGTATTCAGATATGTGATTAGAGGTAAGGAAAGCGTTTTTTTGTTTTTGTTTTTTTTTTGAGATAGAGTCTCACTTGTTGCCCTCGGTAGAGTGCTGTGGCATCACAGCTCACAGCAACCTCAAACTCTTGGGCTTAAGTGATTCTTTTTCCTCAGCCTCACAAGTAGCTGGGATTACAGGCGCCCACCACAACACCTGGCTGTTTTTCTGTTGCAGTTGTTATTGTTGCTTAGCTGGCCGGGCTGGGTTCGAACTCGCCAGCCTTGGTGTATGTGGCCCACGCCATTAGCACTGTGCTACAGGTGCCACGCCAGGAAAGTGCTTTTTTTTTTTTTTCTTGAGACAGAGCCTCAAACTGTTGCCCTGGGTAGAGTGTCGTGGCATCACAGCTCACAGCAACCTCCAATTCCTGGGCTCAAGCTAGTCTCTTGCCTCCGCCTCCCAAGTAGCTGGGACTACAGGCGCCTGTCACAACGCCCGGCCATTTTTTGGTTGCAGCTGTCATTGTTGTTTGGCGGGCCCGGGCTGGATTCGAACTCGCCAGCTCAGGTGTACGTGGCTGGCACCTTAGCCCGTTGAGCCACAGGCGCTGAGCCAGAAAGTACATTTTTTAAAAAGGAATTCTTTTTTTTTCTTGAGACAGCCTCAAGCTGTCACCCTGGATAGAGTGCTGTGGCATCGGGTACAGCCGTCATTGTTGGTTTGGCGGGCCCAGGCTGGATTCTAACCCACCAGCTCAGGTATACGTGGCTGGCGCCTTAGCCCGTTGAGCCACAGGCGCCGAGCCTAAAAAGGAATTCTTTTTTTTTTTTTTTTTTGAGACAGAGCCTCAAGTTGTCACCCTGGATACAGTGCTGTGGCATCATAGCTCACGGCAACCTCCAATTCCTGGGCTCAAGCGAGTCTCTTGCCTCCGCCTCCCAAGTAGCTGGGACTGCAGGCACCCGCCACAGCGCTCGGCCATTTTTTGGTTGCAGCCGTCGTTGTTTGGCAGGCCCGGGCTGGATTCGAACCCGCCAGCTCAGGTATACGTAGCTGGCACCTTAGCCTGTTGAGCCATAGGCGCCGAGCCTAAAAAGGAATTTTTAAATTGTTGCAAATGGCTTTCTGTGAATTTTATTCTATTTACAAGTTTGCTTAGTCATATCAAAAATGAAAAAAGTGCCACTTATATATATAAATACAGGTCAAAATTACTTAATCTTGGCTAGTAATAGTCTCTAACCACTACTGGGTCTTTACGTTTCAACGTAGGTTTTATATTTCATTTAAATAGTTGCACCATATTTTATTAGATTAATATGTTATAGTTTAACCATGCCGTTTGGGGCATTTAGGTTATTTCCAATTTCTCCTGGTTGTATACCTCTCTAATGGTTGTCTCTGAGAGTTGACTGATGTAAGGTACTCTTGAAGACAGATTTTGCTAAGTAGAAGCTTAGCTGTTGATAGTAAGAGGGAGACTAAACCTTAATGGGGGAGAATATTGGTAACATGTAGATCTATTAATAAATTGGCTGTTTGGGTGGTGCCTGTGGCTCATTGAGTAGGGCCCCAGCCCCATATACCAAGGGTGATGGGTTTGAACCTGGCCTCAGCCAAACTGCAACAAAAAATAGCCGGGCATTGTGACGGGCGCCTATAGTTCCAAGCTACTCAGGAGAGGCTGAGGCAAGAGAATCGCCTAAGCCCAGGAGTTGGAGGTTGCTGTGAGCTGTGACGCTACAGCACTCTACTGAGGGCAATAAAGTAAGACTGTGTCTCTTAAAAAAATAAATAAATAAATAAAAGATAAATAAATTTTCTGTTGTTTTTTATTTGTTTTAATGTCAGAACAAGAGAGAAATAGTACAGAAACAGTATATTGTAGTAGCTGAGGAATTTTTTTCCCCCATGAACTATAGAAGAGGCACATTCAGAGTTGAGTTTATCTTGAATAACAGTATAAAATAGGTACAGGTAAAAGCCTTCCTAGAGGCCAGGCATGATGGCTCATGCCTATTATAATCCTAACCCTTTGGGAGGCTGAGGCAGGAAGTCTCTGAGAGTTGACTAATGTAAGGTGAGACAGCTAAGAGGGAAGACTGTAAACTTTAATGGGGGAGAGTATTGGTAACAGTTACTATCACTTGAGGCCAGGAGTTTGAGATCATCCTGAGCAAGAGCAAGACCCTGTCTCTATAAAAACAAACCCGGAAAAATTAGCTAGGCATAGTGGTACACACCAATAGTCCCAGCTACTCGGGAGGCTGAGGTGGGAAAATCACTTGACCTCAGGAGTTTAAGGGTATAGTGAACTATGATGACAACACTCAATGTAGCCTGGGTAACAAAGCAAATCCCTGTCTCAAACTCTGCCCACCCCACAAACACACACACACACACACACACAAACCAACCAAAAAACCTTCATTAAAAATACTGAAGCTGGCTCGGCGCCTATGGCTTAACGGGCTAAGGCGTCAGCCACGTACACCTGAGCTGGCGGTTCGAATCCAGCCCGGGCCCGCCAAACAACGACGGCTGCAACCAAAAAATGGCCGGGCGTTGTGGCGGGCGCCTGTAGTCCCAGCTACTTGGGAGGCGGAGGCAAGAGACTCGCTTGAGCCCAGGAATTGGAGGTTGCTGTGAG
>CAUYRH010067423.1:0-26227 GCA_963574655.1 Perodicticus potto | reverse complement strand
AAGTGTCCAAGAATCTGGACTCCGTGGGGGACAGACCTCCAGATCTCAGGGTGAGAGTGGAGGGGAGTGCTGGGAGTTCCAACTTGCAGGTAGAGAATATATGCAGTTTTTATACAGTTTTATGCCTGGCAGGAGAGTGCCGTGGCACCCTAGTAGGGGAAGGAGGTCCAGTTTTTAGAAGGTCTCTCCCGTAGGGTAGAGTGGGAGGACATCTGAACTCTGCTTGCTTGTTTGTATGGAGGTATGGCGTATAGTGTCAGCCACTCTCATGGGGAAGGGGACTCCCATTTGCTTGGTGATGGGCTCTGTACCTTTTATTTGTATCCTTGGGGTGGCAGGTCACTCCAGCAAGGATGATGTGTGTTCTTCCACCTTCTCTTTTGGCTCAGTTCCAAACCGTTGGCTTTCTTGCTAAATTTCTGTCCTTTAACTCTCCTTCTGGATGGGAGTGTCTGCAGAAAGCTGGCTACAGACTGCCATCTTGGCTCAGTGACCTTATTCTTAAAAATGAGCCATGTGGGAGACCTGAGGCCATGGTAAATAATGATGAGCTGAAAACTGTATTAGAAGCAAATCTATCTTAACTTACCTGTGAATTAGCAGCAAGGCTTCACATTACTATACCAATAATATTGGGACATGTGAAACAAATCAGTAAGGTAAAGAAGCTGAACATATGGGTTCCACATGAATTAAGTAAGTATCAGAAGAGAAATCATCTTGAAGCTTCCCTTTCTTTGCTGTCACAACATAATGGAGAACCATTTTTACAGCATATTGTTATATATGATGAAAAATGTATTCTTTTTGACAATCGCAAGCATTCAGCACAATGGGTAGATAAAGACAAAGTGACAAAGAAAAATCCAGAAATTCATTAAATAATAATAATAATGGTATCTGTTTCATGGTTAGTGCTTTATGAAACCTGGTCAATCGATTACAGTGGATGTCTATTGCAACCAATTGGATGAAATGATGAGAATGTTTGTGACCAGGCAGCCAAGATTGGTCAATAGAGTCAAGCCAATCCTCTCGCAAGACAATGGTAGACTCCATGTTGCAAAAACAACACTGCTCTAACTACAGAAGATGGGCTTGGAAATGTTCTTGTCATCCATTGCATTTACCAGACCTTGCACCAACTGACTGCCACTTCTTCCAGACTTGGGACCATTTTTTCAAAGAAAAAACTTTCCAACAAGTTGTGGAAAATGCCTTCTACAATTTCATTGCCACTCTTTCTCAGGTTTTTTCACTGCTGGTGTAAACAAGGTACCATTAAGAAGGCAATACTGTATCGCCAGCTTAGGTGCGTACTTTGATTAATTGTTCTGCATCCTCTTTGAGATATAATACTCTAAACTTTTGTTTCAAATAGAATATTTTGTATTTAATGACTTATTGCAGTCTGCCCAATAGGTCACCGACATATTTAATCTTTTAACGTTTAATGTGATGATATATTTAGATACATATTTGGATTTAAGTTCATTGTCTCATCATTTTGTTTCTATGTCCCCTAGTTTCTATTCTTTCTTTCTTTCCTTATTTTGGGTTAATAAAGTTACTATTATTAATACAGGACAGGTAGCTCCACAGCTAGCTTGGGGGAGCTGAGGAGCAGCCTTGCCACCTCAGGCTTGGCAGTGTTGGTGCTGTGGCATCCTGCAGAGGAACCAGAGGGCTGGAAGGCAGGCAGGGCCCGCCCCCCACAGGAGGCTCCAGTAGCCAGAGGGGCCAGACAACTGCTGGGGAGTCGCCAGCACCTTAGTGTCTCCCACCGCTTGCATTTGCAGCTGAACAGGAAATCTACATTTCCCAGGCCTGTTCAATTTCATGTAGGTTTCCTAGGCCTGGGAACTAAAGGGATTATAGCCATTCTTTGCTGCCAAGTCCACCCTAGATATAACTACAGAGGACCCCCATGCAAATATATATACACCCCTGGAAAAAAGCCCAGAGAGAGACAAAGGGAAAGAGAGAGAGCGAGCTTCCCCCCTGCTCCCCCCAGACTTGGGCTTTTTCTGCCAGAAGCTTAGGTGATTTTGTATTCTTTTCTTTTTGGTAAAACAAATCTTATCTTACCACTGATCTGTGGTCCATGGATTCATTCTTAGAAACATTGAGACCAAGAACCTACTGAAGACAAAATTCCCATATCATTATTGTTGTTATCATTACTATTATTTGTATTGTTACCATTTTGCCTCCATTTAGTTTCTTAGTTTTAAAACGTTTTATTATTCCTTTGAGCAACTGATGTAGATATTTCATAATCATAACAATAACCTTAAATTAATAATTTTCACATTTCTCAAACAATATACAACTTTGCAGCCTTTTTACTCCATTTGCACAATTTCTGCCTTATTTTTATTGTCTCTCTCTATATATATTTCATTTGCACATGTAAACTCAGAATAAACACTATATTATTATTCGAAACAGGCAATATATATTTTGAAAAAATATTATTCTTACATTTTATGCTTTTCATTTCTTACTTCATTTCTGCTTTTTCCTACTATTCATATTTTCTTGAATGAACAAAAATACTTTTAATGATTAATATAATCAGATTTCTGCTTTACATATGCCTTTGGTTGGTCTGTAGGAAAAACACAAAAGTGTCTTTAAGTGCCTTAAAGATGTTATTCCATTGTCTTCTAGCTTTTATTGTGTATGTTAAATAATCTGTAATTAGTCATATTTTTATTCCTTGAAGATCAAGTGTCAGTTTTTCTCTGGTTGCCTTTAAGATTTTTGCTTTATCTTGGGGTGTCAGGTGATAAACTTCTGACACCTAGCTATGATTTTCTTTGTATGATGCTATTATACTTAGAGTTTGTAGGCCATGTTGTATCTCTGGACTGTTGCATGTTGTCAGTGTCAAAAGCTTATCTCTAATAGTCTATTAGATATTAATTCTGTCTAATTCTATCTCTTTTTTGCTTCTGTGACCACAAGCATACAAACATACCCAGACACACATACACACACACATATTCTTTTCTGCCCAATCTAATCTGCTTTGAAGCATCTTTTGAAATTGATTAAATTTATTACATATTTCATTATTCACATTTTAATTTGATTCATTTTTAATAGATTATAGTTCTCTGGCAGTTTTTTCCTCTTCTCTTTTCTATTACGTATTTATCATAGTTTTCAATAGCATCTACGTGATAATACCAATATCTAGATTAGTTGCAGATCTCTGTTATTTCCCTTTTTCCTTTTTGTTTTATATTCTTAGGACACTTTTACTGGTTATTCTGGTAATTCCATATTGAATTGACAACACTATGCAGTAAAAAATAATTTAGAAAATCTCGATATTATCTTCCAATAGTAGTATTGAATTTACTTCTAGCAAAGAGATAAAGAATAGGAGGCTGGGAGTGGTGGTTCATACCTGAAATCCCACAACTTGGGAGGCTGAGGTGGGTGGATTGCCTCAGTTCATAGGCTGGAGACCAGCCTGAGCCAGAGTGAGACCTTGTCTCTAAAAATAGCCAGGCATTGTATGCAGGCGCCTATAGTCCCCAGCTACTTGGGAGGCTGAGTCAAGATAATCGCTTCAGTCCAAGAATTTGAGGTTGCTGTGAGCTATGACTCCATATCCCTCTACTGGGGGTGACAAAGTGAGATCCTGTCTCAAAAAAAAAAAAAGGAATAGGCAGATCATTTTGGCCAGCTGTGGTCAGATTTTAGGCTGCTATTAGGCCATATTTCCAGTTTATGTTATTTTTAATGTTCCCTCTTACTCCTAAGACATAGTAGCTATTCTTTGAACACATCTCTGTGTAGTCACGTGTAAAAGCCTGAGATATTCAATAGGACCCTTTTATTTTGGAGGACCCTGAAATTCAGTATGTGTATTCTCAACCTTGTCAGGTTTTCAGAAGCATCTCTATCAGATCTTCACCCATCTATCTGCTCTCTACTGTATCTTTAGCGTGTCTCCTTGCATACTCAGAGAACGACATGCATCCCAGGGGAAATTATGAATAGCATTTTAAGCTCATTTCTGTATGATTTCCTCCTCTTTAAGAACTTAGCCCCTGAAATGCTGGATGCTTTTACTGCCTAGAAATTCATGTTCCGTCTCCTCTGCCTAGTACGAATTCTTTAGACCCCAAGCATCATGCTTCTGCATTGTCCTTTATTACCTGCATTTGGAGTTATAATTTTCCTCGGGAAATAGAACATGTCAATGTGAAATCACTCAGTAGATTTCTCATCACTCTGACGAAGAAACCCCTCAAGTACTGGCTGCCTTTGTCAGTCTCTTGTGCTTTGAAATAGGTCTTTTATATTTTTATACACCTGCTGTCCTGGTTTACCTTTGTGAAAGACTAAATCTGAAATAAACTCTTCTGTCATGTCCGGTATCAATACTTCCTATAATTATTTTATTTATTATCAAATTTAATTCTAAAAAATGAAATCAGGTACTTCATATTTGCTTAACTAAACTAAATAATATAAAAGATTAAGAGGTCTGTGAAAAAGTGAAAGTAAATTTTGTTTTTGTTTTCACTGTTTTTATACTGAATCTTTTCTGAAATATCTAAATTAAATTGATGTATCTGGTTTGAGAATGGGTGTAGAAATAAACTGAAGTAAGTTTTAGCAATTTAATATCATGTGTACTTCAAGGAAAAACAACTTTAAAGTATCTCATTATCTTTTGAAGTTCTGGTGGAATGATGCAAAGGTTTTCTAATTCTTTCTAAAATATACATGCATACTTCATTTTATTATACTTTATTGTACTTTGCAAATATTATTTATTTTTATGAATTAAAGGTTTGTGCTGCAATAAGAAAACCTATTAGTGTTATTTTCCAACAGCTTCTGCTCCTTTCAAGTTTCTGTGTCATAGTTTAATAATTCTCAGAATATTTCAAATTTTTATAATTATTATGTCCATTTGGTGATCTGTGATCAGTAATCTTTGATGTTGCTATTGTAATTGTTTTGCAGCTCCACAAACTATACCCATATAAAACAATGAACTTATTTGATGAATGTTGTGAGTGTGGCTGCTCCACTGATCAGCCATTGCCCCACCTCTCTCCCTTTAATGGGGCCTCTCTGTCCCCTGAGATACAGCTATATTGAAAGTAAGGTAGTTAATGATCCAAAAATAAAGGCAGGGAGGGGTCTACATCTCTTCCTTTTGAGCAAAAGCAAAAAATGATTAACCTTAGTGAGGAAAGCATGTGGAAAGCCAAAATGTGCCAAAAGCTAGGCCTCTTGTGCAAAATGGTTAGTCTAGTTGCAAACGCAAATGAAAAGTTGTTGAAGAAAATTAAAAGCGTGACTTCAGTGAACACATGAATGATAAGCAAAAGAGCCTTATTGCTGTTGGAGAAAGTTTCAATGATCGCAACAGAAGATCAAACCATCCACATTTCTTCAGCCACAGCCTAATCCAGAGCAAAGATCTAATTCTTTTCAACTGCAAGGAGACTGTGAAAGGTGAGGAAGCTGTAGAAGAAAAGTTGGAAATTAATAGAGGATGGTTCATGGGAGTCACAGTGTATGGACCGCCTCTTGGGTGAGGGACATAATTATAAGAGGGACTTTACCTAACAAATGCAAACAGTGTAGCCTAATTCGTTGTACCCGCAATGAACCTGAAACAATAAAGAATGAAAGAAAGAAAAAAGCCCAAGATAAAGCAGTGAGAGCTTTTTAAAATGGTGTTCTATGCATTACCATTATTTTATATGTCTGTTTAAGAAAAGAAATTTGAAATTAAATGTGCTAATATTGGTGTTTGACATATTGCTACAACAGCAAGCACAAGGAGAAAAGAAACGCTGCAAAATAAATGTAAAATAAAAGTGAATCGACCAAGTGCCAAGACCACTCAACAGAAAAAGAATAGCATTTTAAATGGTACTGCTATATATATCCACATGGAAAGGAATGGAATTGGATTCCTACCTCATAACATATACAAAAAATTTCATCGGAATGAATAAACAACTCAAAAGAAGTACAATCATATAACTCTTAAAAAAATAGGAATAAATCTTCATAACTTTGGATTTAGAATAGACTTTTAAGTATGATGTCAAAAGCATAAAATATCAAAAAGAAACATAGACAAACTGGAATTTACCAAGATTTAAAAAATTATACACCAAAATATATGACTAAGAAAGTGAAAGGACAACCTACAGAATGGAAAAAATTATTTGTAAATCATGTATCTGATAAGAGTTTCATATCTAGAATAATAAAAAAAATCCCACAACTCAACTAGACAAACAATCCTCCCCCAGCAAGAAAAAAAATTGAAAAGACATTTCCTATGAGAATATATACAAATGATCAAAAAACACATGAAAAATGTTCAAGACTCGTGTTTATTAGTGCGATGCAAACAAAACAACAAAAAATGCATACTTCATACCCACTTAGTTGTCAATAAATAAATGAAAGTTGCAAAAGATGTATAATACAAACTCTCATGCAATGCTTTCATGGGAATGTAAAATAGCACAGCAAACTCTCATGGGAATGTAAAATAGCAGAGCTGCTATCAGAAATTCTGACAGTCCCTCAAAATTTCAGACATAGAACTCAGGTATTATGTGACTTAGTAATTTCATTCCTAGCTATCTACCTCCCCAATGGAAAACAGGTGCAGTATTTTGTACAAATACTTGTACAAAAATTCCATATCAGTTAAATTTACAATAGCCAAAAGGTAGAAACAACCCTAGTGATTACCAATGAATACACAAATAAATTGAGAGGTTGTATGAAATGGGATGTGTATGTATCATGTCTGTATGCACACAATGGACTATTATACAACTGTTAAAAAGTTATGAAATAATCACACTTGCTACATGATGCACGATCCTTCTAAATGAAAGAAGCCTGGCACACAAGGCCATTTATTATACATTTCCATTAGTATGAAATAAACAGGATAGGAACATCCCTGGAAACAAACTTGTAATTTCCAGGGTCTAATGCGAGAGTGAAATAGGCAATAACTATTTAATGAGTTTGGCGTTTTGTTTAGGGATGATAAAGATGTTTTGAACCAGATAATGAGGTGGTTGCATAACATTGTGAATATACTTAAGATACTAAGTTGTTCACTTTAAAATGGTTAATTTTGTGTTATGTGAATTTCATGTAAATTATTTATGGAATATATTAAAGTTGTTATTACATTCAAAAATAAATGAAATGATTTACTTAAGGAATAGTAATAATATGACCAAAATCTGAAAAGCTACAGCAATCCTATAACCATTAAAAAAATACAAGAAAAAATATAAATGCATTTTATTCGAGAAAAAATGCAAAGAGGATTAGAGCAACATAGGTCATAAAATACTATTTGTAAAAAAATAACAAGAACAGTATTATTCTGCAAAAGAATCTTGGATTGGTAGTATAGAAAGCATAGCAAAATATTAGTATTTAATACATCAAAGAACAAATAAAGATCCCCGACACTTTGGAGAGTTAAAAATATATATATATCATTTTGAACCTTCTTATTTTAACTTATCACTACTTATAACTCATTGCAACAAAAGGCAATTAAGTTTTTTCTTAATCTCCCAGCTAATATACAACATTTTCAGATATAAAAAATATGGCATGTGTGGATTTATTTATAGGTAAAATATCATATTAATAAATGACAGCAGAAAAAGAAGAAGCCATGATTGAAAATATTCAATCAAACACGTCTATAATCTAATTTCCACATTTCATTTTCTATGACAAAATAGAAACTCTGGAAATTCATCATTTGAGCTTCCCAAATTACATATAATTTTATGAATACTAACATGATTTTTACATGTTTGTGCATGCACGAACATACAGACACACAATTAGAAAGCAATAGCATCCATTCCTATTGAAAAACTTTATAAGCGCTACTTTTCCAAGAAAAATTATTAAGTTGAACTAGAAATTGGCACAGATACAGATATAACAGTCAACCTAGAGACAATATATTAGAAGACTTAGGTTAACTCCCAGGAGAATTTAAGCAAGATAAATTACAGACTTCTACAGAATGCATTAGAGGTACGTCAGCCATCTACAGATGCTTTTAAAATGAAAAGTTTGTTCAGAATGAGGGATCTGTGTGATACTAAAAGGATGTCAAGTAATACTAGGATGTTCTGGAACTGTGTATTCTACTTTCATCTTAAGGGTGGGAGCAGTTGGCTTCCTTGCAAATCAGTGATTTTTATAAAAAACATTATTTGAAAATTACAAAATGAAAAAGAGAACAGTACAACACATCAGAGTTCACATATGACAAACCATATGCCATATGTATTCCTCAAACAATATTTCTAAGAAACTAATGTAGAATTAGTTTGGTAGGAGAACTAATGTAAAATATTACAGCACATTTATAGAACCAAATTCTTAGTTGTCAGTATGGTTAAGATATTCTAACAAGGCAGATAAATGTTCTGGTAATCATTGACCACACTAAGCATCTATTCAAAACTCTAAATATTTATTTTTCATCATAAAATTATACCTTATTATTAATTTTAAGATATAAAAATCAAGATTTAAAATGAAAGAAAAAGACCACTTAAAACTGGCTCAGTGTCTATGGCTCAATGGGCTAAGGTGCCAGCCATGTACACCTGAGCTGGCGGGTTCAAATCCAGCCCAGGCCCGCCAAACAACAATGACGGCTGCAACCAAAAAATGGCTGGGCATTGTGGCGGGCACCTGTAGTCCCAGCTACTTGGGAGGCAGAGTCAGGAGACTCGCTTGAGTCCAGGAATTGGAGGTTGCTGTGAGCTGTGATGCCACAGCACTCTATCCAGGGTGACAGCTTGAGGCTCTGTCTCAAAAACAAAAAAAGACCCCTTAAAACTCAAGCCATCTGCATAAAGTCTTCATTTCTTTCAAATTCTCATTAAAGTAACTAAAGAAATAAAATATCAAGGAAAACTCTATATTGCCTTACTAAGCTAAGAAAGTTTTTCCAGTTTTGAAATACTTACAGTATTATATTAGTCTTCCATGTTGTGTAACAAATTACCACCAACCTAGTTGCTAAAAATAGTCCTCTGTGATGTCTCACAGTTTCTGTAGTTCAAGGATGGCTTAAATAAATTCTTCTCTTTGGATCTCACAAGGCTGAAATTAAAGCGCCAACAAGTCTGTATTCCTTTCTCAGTCATGTGATCTTTTCCAACCTTGTTCACATTGCTGGCAGATAATTGATGTCCTTAGGGTTGTAGGACTGTGGTCCCTATTTTCTGTGTAGTCATCAGCAAGGGATCACTTTCAGCTTCTAGATGTTACCCTTCTGTCCTAGATACTAGGTATTCTCTACAGGAAGTTGAGAATGTGGCTGGTTGCTTTCTTCTAAGTCAACAGAAGAGGGACTCTCTGATGTTTCATCTTTTTTTAAAGAGCTTGCCTGATTAGGTCAGTCTCACTAACAAAAATCTCACTTTTGATTAACTGAGAGTCAATTGAATAGCAACATTTTTGTAGATGTCATATCCTATCATACGCACAGGTCTTTCCACTCTAAAGTGGAGACAATTTTATAGAGTGTGTGCATCAATGGATGGGAATTTGGGAGGCATCTTAAAATTCTATCAGCCACAGGTATTATCTTAGAGAGTAGAGTAAGTAAAACAACATTTAGGGAAGAAGTAACTTGGATCCATTGTACTTGAAAGTATAAATAGGAAAAAAAAAGTAGTATTACATGTTATAAAATTTAGTTTAGATAACAAAGCACCATATATGAGAATTTTGGTGTGGCATGGAGGGAGTCAGTAAATATGCTATGTATTACAGCTTGAATACACAACGAGAGGATTCCCCAGCCGAGTTCATGGTTTTTCATGATACTAGGACTCTATAAAGGGAATAGGACAAACAAAGGTGGATTATTTTTACTGCATTCTACTTTCTTTGCTTAAGAACTCTTCATTATCACCTCTTCTATGATATTTCTAATCACTCTTAAATTCTACATCTTCCCACCATTTTCCTTGCTATAACCTTAATGAAGAGTGTGGCAGAGGAATGAATGAAAGGAATACCCCATCTTTGGTCCCTATATTCATTGGAATAGTATGCTGAGGTTGAATGGGAGAACACAATAACTGCTTATTATAATTAACCCTGAAGTTCCCTTGTTTAACATTTGCATGTAAATTTTCTACGGCTTTAAATTAGAAAGATCCATTTTCATCCTAAGTTTATTAAATATTTCTGGTCCCTGAATAAGTTAAGGTTCAATTAGCCATTTTAACTATCTAAATAAATAGACTATCAGATTCCAGTATATAAATGTATTCTTAAGGCTTACCTTGAGAGAGACCTAAGATTTATAAGTAAATCTTGTTTAAATTTAAAACCTTTCAATTATTTCCTTTGGAGAGAAAAAAAAAAGAGCTTTTTTTTCCTACCATCTTATAATTTCCCTGATAGAAGGCAACTATTTGAATTCCTGATTGTCAAATTTTGGTTTAAAGGTAGGTCGGTACATAAATTGAAATAATAGAAGCATAATAGAATAATTTCCTATTGCTGATATCATCACATTAAAGAATTAAAATGCAATTTGAATTTGTTAAAAAAAATCTACTTCAAGTTGGGTTTTTTTTTGCTATAAGAAAATGTAACATTAAAATAGTGATGTGCTCTTCAGACGAAAGCTCCAAAATAAGGTGAGTGCATGTACGTAAAAATTATCTACATCTACTTAAATTTCCTAAAGAAAGTAATCTTGAGATATAATAATATATTTTAAAATCAATGGCATAGCTGGGAAAAAATAAATAAATAAATAAATTAAATAAATGACGTATATTGAAAATATTAATTTCTTCTTATCCTACAAGAATGATAATTTCCTAATATTGTTCGGATGTGGTCTTGGGAATTCTGTCACGGTGGAATGTTGAGATCTGTGAAAAGAAGTTCAACTTTTCACTAGTCTGCACCAGTTTTCCCTCAGCATTCAATAGCTTTCATAAAGCAGGAAGAAAACAATAAGTAGAAGCATCAGAAACTAGCACAGTTTTAGACTCCAATGGCATAAGTGTATGTCCTGTGCCCCAAAGCAAAATTTTGTCAAAGTTCCCTAAGCCTCTGTTCCCAAACTTAATCCTGCTCATGGAAATAGGAAAGGGCAGGGGTGATGGTTCCTGGGCCCTGGTACACTCTTTCAATTGCTAACAGAGTTGACCCATAAAAGATTTCTCAGGAAATAATTTTGCTTATAGTAATTTGATTGTACTTTATGGAATGACAACTCTGTAGTACAGAGATAAGTTCCCAGGCCACAGGTCCCATAATCTTCAAAGTTTACCTGGCAAACTTCAGAGATGTCATAATCATCAGTAGTAATCAAATTGAAACGATTACTCTTGTGTTTAGAAGAAGGATCTATTTCATTTTCATTTTCTTTAAAAAAAAAAAAATCCATAGGCTCTTCTGAAAGATTGGGTGTTTTGTCTTTCTGCATCTTTATTGGGCTTTTTTTCAAAAGGCTATGAGGCTATTTGATTTCTAAGTCATGGTTTCTGTATGGTTGTTTGTGTGCAATGATTTATCAGCTGCCATGTGCCTCTCAGTTTAAAACCTGATCCCCATAAGAGGCAGAACCTTATTTTTCACAGATATAATTGGATAGGCACCAGGGGCTCCTTGAGAGCTCTGACTGTACCATTGCAAAAACACCATTTTGTGGATTAAGTCAATAATATAGCAGCATGAGAGATTGGTTCCAAGCAATATAAATTTGCAGGGTCACAAGTAGATACCACATAAGATTTGGACAGTCCTCTCACAGTCTTCAGAAAAGGGTAAAAATACTGTATTAAATGCTCTTCCTAACCAAATCTAGTTGTTTAAGAGCATCACAGGAGTTTGTGGTGATTGCATTATTGTAGGACAATAGCTAATGCCCTACTCATTTAAATCTCTTATTTTATAATATAGTAATAGCATTATCTATCTAATCAATCCACAATTAAGCCATACTATTGTATGGGGCAATGATACCCCAATGTGGGAGTTACATTTCTTAGAAAGAGCATTGCAATTATTTTGAAATACATTAAGTATGCTTTGTGTGACATATCATTTCAGCCATTCAAGCAAGCATGTACTCTATGATGAGGAGAATGAGTGTATTTGAATGAAAATGTAAAGTTTTGTAACAAAACAAAAGAATGATATTCTTTTCACATATTTATTTCTGTGAAGAAAAATGCATTCTTGAGAAAATTGGTAATGGGAACAGGTATAGGCAGTACAGGAGTAGTATAATTCTAAAGCTGTGGCTTGAAAAGCAGTTATTTTTATTGATGCAGATGCAAAAAAATCACACAGCTCCTGGTTTATTAAAGATAATGCCTTGTACCACTTGTTCTGTCACTTTGGTCTAGCTCTGCCTTTCTTCTACCCTTTTTTGCCTTCTTTTTATTCCTGCCTATTTCACTGTAAAGCATTATCAGAAGAGACGATTATTCAATTAAAAAGTGGTATTGATGAGAATTACAATGGTATTCTTTCCCCTTCCTTAGGCTGAATGATGACTTCAGAGTGGCATTAACAGAAAAATTTAGAAACACCTTGTCCTAATTCTAAGAAAATTGCATTGGAACATTTTTCCAAGTCCAATTTATTAGTAATAGAGCTTATTAAAAAAGACTTTGTTACCCTTAGCAGACATTTTTTTTTTACAAAATACAAATGGAATGTCTTTTAAAGCTTTTCTGTCTGTTTTTATCCAAAACAAATTGGCACATTGTAAAGTTTCTTTGTTTTACTAATCTGTTATGACTTAATCAACCTTGACAAAATGGCTTACCAAAGAACAATGCACCATAACATATCCACCACCGGGGCTCTGAAAATAAAGAATTATTTCATAATAATTACCTCTGAATTATACCCTTTTATCCTTTTATAACTGATAGTTGAAAATTAGACAAATATATATTTTATTTTAAAAAGCAATTAAAATTTTATTTTTCATTTAATTGACTTTTTGTGTTTATTTAATTTCTTAAAATGATTCTAAGGTAATTTCATCATCTCTAAATTGTTCATGCATGTTTATATAGAAACAGGAAATAAAATGGATGACGGATGACAGAAAGCATATTGAAAAGACTCGAAGTCACTTCTTGGATATGTAAATAGATAGCTGAATTCGTTTTTGACCATCACAATGATTAATTACGCTCTCATTGCAAAGACTTTAGGTCAAGTAAACAAAACTCCTCTCTACTTATTCTCACACTTCGACTTCTTTCTTATAAGCTGTATGTCATGTTATTAGAATAAAAATTAAATTGCTCCACATTCAAAACTAACCGAGTTATGAATTGTATTTTTGCTGTCAGTTTTCCAGTGCTTAAATATGGATTTTAAAGTCAATGAGGTTTTGCATATTTACTGTATCAGTTACATATGTTAACATTCTGTCAGTACTTCTCCTTACGATAGCAACAAAAACAAAAATTTACTTTCTGACCAAGTCAAATCTCTACTTACGCTATTTTTTTTTGAAATCTGTATTTAACTTCAAGCTTTTAATAATTTGCTGTAGTAATTCTGCAATGATTTGCAGAAAATGACAACCGAAAGTTAAGGTTTCCCCAGCCCTCTTAAATGTCCACATTGAACCTGGTAGTTTTCCTTCTCCTTTTCCTGAAGGGGAAGTAAACAACCTCCTCTGACTGCGAAATTCTTAAAGCAGACCAGGGGTCAGATGCAGTCTGCAGCTGGTTTCTGTATAAATTAAAGGTTACATATCACAACACACACTGCTCCAAGAAATCTTCTTGACTGGTGGACAAAGTTCTCTCTTTGTTGACTTTTCCTCCTGAGAAATGTCACCATTGCACTACCATATGTTTTTGTTCCTTATGGTTGTATAGTGAGTGAATTTTTTTTTTCATTGCCCACTGCCTGAAATTACTCTTTCAAATGGGAAATTTCCTACCTTTGAATTATGGTGAGAAGTTGAGGATTCTGGCTCCTTGCTCCATTATTCAGGTGACTTGCCTGTTTTTCTCTCATGTTCATTTCCTTCCTTTCCCTGCTCAGTTCTGCATGTGGGGAGGTTGCACCATTGAAAAGCACTGATGAATGTTTGAAGGTCAGAGGGGTGGAGAAGTTAAACAGGGCAGTTTTTTCTCTCATTGTGTCTGAGACAGCATTTCTGTTGCCTTTTCTCCATGACTTTAGTTTTGGGGACAATTTCTCCTCCATGGTCTCAACATTATCTAGGCATTATCCTAGCTTTAGTTTTAGTTCCAACTAGATTTACCTCTGGTTGCCTCCATGGTTCACTGGCCTAAGAAGTGTTAGTAGTTTTCTCTTGGTATTGATCTCTTTGTCACTGTCCCGTGTGTGTCTCTCTTCCAAGACCTGCATTGCCAGCCCATTATGTTTATAAGACTAGGTGGTTCCTTGGCCTTGTAAATGAGACTAGACTCTGATTACCTGACTTAGTTTGCTTTGTTGGAGGGCACAAGGGCTCCTGATGACATAGGGCTCATCAATCAGGTGTACCCTCTTAGGAAAGTGAAAAAGCTTGTTGCTGCCCAGATAAAGAGAGAACTGGACTATGGGGCACCTTCTCTGGCAGTTGTATGAATTAAAGAAGTTGTTACAGCACCACTGTGTGAACGCTACTGTCCAGTGTTCCATCTCGGCCTTGCCAGGGGTATAATCTGCCATATGCTGGGCTTAGTGGAAGCAGCAGTTTAGAAGTATAATTTAGGGCACTGTTAGCTCCTCACTGTGTTTTTTAGCCTTCTAGGAAACTATATATGTGTACTCTATTTTTTCAACATGTTTTTTGCCTAAGATAATGGAATAGTTTTTTGCTTGCCACTAAAACCATTGACTAACACATATGGAATCCTAGGTGTTACAGATACCTTAAAACCAACACAGAGCAAGATAATGCGAGTGAGATTGCTGGAAGGAACAAGCTGATTTTGAGCAGCTCTGACTGTTCTAATGCAATTCTGCTTGACAACATCCTTGAATCCTAGATTCAAGGAAGGCAATTTGGAATGTTATGGGTCAGAGGGTGGAGAAGAAACAATGTAGGATGTCTATAAATTTTTCTAGACACCATCTTAGTTACTCATTTTAGTGTGTGGTGCCATAACCAGGATTTTTGTGTCTAACCCCAGGATTATTTCAGCAGGATCTTGGGAGATGGTTTCATACTAGTCTTCAGCTAAAGTGTCACCACAGTGCCCAGTCCCTGTAAAATCATTCTGCCACTTATTTTTTACTTTCCATCTCCTCAGTGGGACAGTGAGTTCCTTAACATCAAACACAGCATCATTCTGTTCCACCTTCTTGGATCTGGACCAGAATAGAAAAGTTCAACAAATATTTACTATCTACGTAAATGGATTCTTGAGAATAAAACTGAGAAACCAAATTTTTGTTCTGCTTTGTTTCTGAAAGATCAATCATGGGATTTAGAATATTGTGTTTAAGAACACACAATGTTATTTAGATGAATTGTTCTCCATCGTCTTCCAGATTTCTCCCCTGAGATCTCTATAAGATCCCATCTGTACTAATACACTAAAATGTCATTTCCAGGAAAACTTCCTTATAAAACATCAGTTAGCCCTTCCTCTATAGTAAAATATCACTTTTCACTGACTATAAGGATTATTGTATTGCACTGGAGTAATGTGTCTAGTTGCTGTGTCCTCTGATAGACCTTGAATATTTAAATTCAGAGCCATGTACTATGCATTCTACCTACACCAATTCCTTGTATGATGTCTTGCACATTTTAGGACTTGACAGATAACTGGAAAGGGACTTATAATGGATGCTAGAGTCAATGAGACTAATTTCTTTTAAAGGGCATGCAGAATCGCACATGGACACATGCACTTTTCTAAAGGACAAGTCCATAGGTGTTTGAATGTTTGTTGAATTTAATTTGAACAAACTATATATTACATATACTTATGTTTTATTGCATTTTAAGTTTTTGTAATACAAAATTTAACCCATTACAACATCAAAACTTATACAGTGTTAGTGCCATGGACACTCTTCCCATGATAAAATCCTAAAAATAGGGATGAGGGAAAAGAAGAAAAAACAAGAAGACCATAATCTTTTTCTAGGGATTGTTCTACTCATTTCATTTTCTCAACTAAGCAAGGGATTTCTTTGTATGCTGTGTTGAAATATTACCCGTTATGAACTAGGATGGACAGATAGCATTGAAGTAAGATAATTTTGACTTGACTCCACTGAGGCACTAATGTTAATTAAATGCTCAATTAAAACATACATTTCTGACTTTCTCTTGCTAAACATTTTCAGGCTATAATTCTTTACTTAAATTCCTTGGGGTTACTTAAATTCCTTTGGGGATATTCTAAATTATTACAAGTAAATACAGTACATTTACTTCATATCAGATAGCACCCTAAGCATAATCTTGGTAGCACCCAGAGTCTAGCATATTAATAATTTGGTGGGAAATTTTATGGATATTCAGAATGAGAAGAATAAAGATTACACATAACCTAATGTCACTTCAGCTAAATCGTATAGATAAATGAATTCATGTAGGTCAAATATTGCAACCAAAAAATTAAATTCTCAGGGTATTTTTATGGGAATTATAGATTTGTATTGGAATTTTACCACTGAATTCTTTCTAATGAATTTTGCATTTGAATTGTTTGCCTTAAAGTACATCAACCTCAAGCTCATTATAGAGCTAATAGAAAGCTATTATTTTCAAATGAATAGTGGAGGAAGAGTGTGAGGTCTGACAATTAAGTTTGTGAATTTGCCACCATACACTTATACTGGCAGCACTGTACAAACAACTTGTTAAGGTTTCATAACCTTGGTTACCAGTGTCTCACAGTTGTGTTCACATCAACAAGTGGCATTCATCATTGTTGTTTCATGTTTTTGTGTGCTGTCACAAGAAAGTAGGAGGTTGAATTAAAGCAATGCACAAATTTCTTATTAAACTTGGAAAGAGAGGAAGTAAACTCAGGTACATGTTAGTCCAAGTTTATGGGGATAATGCCATGAAGAGAATAGTATTGAACAAATGGATTAAACATTTTTCTGAGGTGGGGAGAAAGTCGGCACTGAGAAAGAGAAGTCAGGGCAGCCAGTAACAAACACAACTGACAAAAACATTGCACAAATTCATCAAATTGTGCATCAAAATTGTTGCTATAAGATTTAACCAGAGTGACTGAGAAGCATAGCAAACCAAGTAAACATTGACAGAGAAACAGGAAAATCTGAACTGAAAATCTTGGCATGAGAAAAGTCTATGGAAAATTAGCTCCAGAGTTGCTCACTGATGAAAAGCAAAGGAGAGATGAAGTTTGCCAAGACCTTTTGGAGAGGCAAGATGATGTTTTTGACTGTTATTACTGGTGTTAAAATGTCAGTGTACCAATATGACCCTGAAACAAAGTGTCAAAGTACACTATGGAAGTCAGTCAATTTGCCATGACCAAAAACATTCCAGCAGTTCAAATCATGAGTCAAAACAATCTTGTCAGACATTTTTTATATCATAGGAGTTCACTATGAATTTGTACAAACCAAGTTTACTACTTGAAAGTGCTGAAAAGGCTTCATGAAAAAGTTAGATGAAAATGACCTGAACTTTTCACCAACAACTTTTCACCAACTGATGACTTTCGCATCAGGACATTGCACCAGCTTACGTGACACTTTCTGTGAAGGAGTTTCTGGTCAGCAAACACATAACTTTGTTGGAACCCCCTCTCTACTCACATGATCTGGCTCTCAGTGACTTTTTTCTTTACCTGAAGAAACATTTTCTTTTCAGGCTGTAAACATTCAAGTGTCATTTGATGAAAAGACTTCTTTGGGGTAATTACCCAGTACTGGAATTGTTGGATTGAAAGGTAGGTCTATTGTAGTTCCTTGAAGAATCTTCTCACTATTTTCCATCAAGGTAGTACTAATTTCCTGTCCCACCAACAGTGTAGGAGGTGAGACAATTAAGTTTGCATGTGTCATCCTGGAAACAGTGCTATATACCTCATGGCTGAATATCACTATGGTCACCAGATGGCCAAGGGGGATACTTCAAAGATGAAATAATGGTATTCAGGAATGAGGTATGTAGTATGTTTTCTAGAATGAGTGTATGAATATAATTATCCCACCTCGTATGGTGTTTGCTTGTCTCTGCATCCATGGCAGCATCTGTTGTTTCTGGACTTTTTCATAACAGCCATACTAACTGGGGTAAGGTGATATCCAGTTTTAATTTGCATTTCCCTGATGGCGTAACATTGATCTTTTTTTATGTTTATTATCATTGACTATCTTCCTTCAAAGAGCTTCTGTTCATATCGTTTGCCCAATTTTGATGGATTTGTTTGTTTGCTGATTTGAGTTCTTTATAGATTCTGGTTATTAGAATTTTATCAGATGAAAACATTGTGAATATTTTCTCCCATTCCATAAGTTGTCTGTTTACTCTGCTGATTATTTCCCCAGTTATGCAGAAGATTTTAAATTTAATCATGTCCCTTTTATTTATTGTTGTAATAGCTGTGATTTCCACCTGGGTCTTGGTCATAAATTCTTGCCTAACCCAACATCTAGAAGAGTTTTTTCTACATTTCTTCTAATGTTCTTATGGTTTCATGTCTTACATTTAAGTCTTCCATATATCTTGAATTAATTTTTGTGAGTGATGAGAAATATTGATCTTGCTTTATTCTTCTACATGGGGCTATCGAATTCTCCCATCACTATTTATTTAATAGTCTTCTTGTCCCTACTCTATTTTGTTGTCTACATTGTCAAAGATCGGTTGACTGCATATTATCAGGTTTTATCTCTGGGTTTTCTATTCTGTTCCATTGGACTACGTTTATATTTTTGTGCTGATACCATGCTGTTTTGTTTATTATAACCTAGTAGTATATTTTGAAATATGGTAACATGATACCTCCAGATTTGTTCTCTTTGCTTATGATAGCTTCAAGCTGTTCAGGCTCTTTTCTGGGTTCAAATGAAGCATAGAAATATTTTCCTAGATCTGTGAAATATGCTATTTGTATTTTGATGCAAACTGAATTGAATCTGTAAATCACTGTGGACACTATGGACATTTTAACAGTGTTGATTCTAATACTAATTTATGAGCATGAAATTTTTTTCCCGTTTGTGCCATCTGTGATTTCTTTCCTCAGTTTTTCATAGTTCTTTTGTAGACATCTTTCATCTGTTTAGTTAAGTGTAGTCCTTAGCATTTTATTTTCTTCGTGGCTTTTGTGAATAGTATTAAGTTTTTGATTTGGTTCTCACCTTGACTCTTACTGCTGTATAGGAATGTTATTGATTTGTGTACATGCACTTTATAATCTGAGACTTTGCTGAGTTTATTTCAGGAGACTCTTAATAGAGTCTTTGTGGTTTTCCATATATAAGATCATAACATTGGCAAAAAGTGGTAGTTTAGTCTCCTCTTTTCCAATTTGGAAATCCTTTATTTCTTTTTGTTGCCTAATTGCTCTGGCTGGGGCATCCAGTACTATGTTGGAAAGAAATGGTTACAGTGAGCACCCTTGTTTAGTTACAGTTCTTAGGAGGAATTCTTTCAACCTTTCCCCATTCTATATAACGTTGACTGTGAGTTTGACATATATGACCTTTTTAAATTTTGAGATATATTCCTTGTATGCCTGGTTTCTTAATGGTTTTTATTACAAAAGAGTGATGAATTTTGTTGAATGTTTTTTTCTACATCTATTTAGATGATCATGTGGTCTCTCTTTTTTTTTTCTTTTTACTTCTGTTTATTTGATGAATCATATTCACTGATTTATACATACTAAACCATCTTTATTTGGGATGAAACTCACTTGGTCATGGTGGATTATTTTTTGATGTGATGATTAATTCAGTTTGTTAATATTTTATTGAGGATATTTTGCACCTACATTTATAAGGGACATTGGTCTGTAATTTTCTTTTTTTGTTGTGTCCTTTCTTAGCTTTGGTATGAAGGTGGTATTGAGTTCATAGACTGAATTGGGGAATATTCTTTTCTTCTCAAAGTTATAGAATAATTTCTGCAGTATGGGTACCAGTTCTTCCTTTAAACTCATACATGTGTTAGATGTCAACTGAGAAACTACAGGGGGGAAATGGAATATGGAATAATGAGATTTTCATGGCCCCTGCACTCATCATGTTTAAACTCCCTGTGAGGATATCAGATTTACACTCAAAAAAAAAATTTCAAGAAATAAAAGACCAAGATTTTCTGGACATAATGGCATTTAGAAAACCTTTGCTCATAGCATGGATTTAGTAGTAAAACTATCTTTGGCAAGCAGAAAAAGTGAGGTTATGGGTCAGACATTCCAACTGAGGCCTTCTATTCCCCTTGTTTTTCTCAGGATGACATGGTCTAAATTATATTCATTTTAAAAATTATTTGAACAGCAGGAAAGATATATCAAGATAAGAATCCTATTAGAAAGTCATTTCAGATAGCTGGAAATAAATTATGCCAATATTGGAAACTGAGCAATAAAAGAGCATCTCTATCATGAGCACTTTATAAATTAAAATGTCCTTTTTTCATTGATAATATTGACAATAGTAAGAACACTTCTCAAAAGCACAAATCAAAACATAAGGAGATAGATTACTCATTAATGTTATTTAATTATTAAGATAATATGTTTCATCCATCAATTATTATCAGCTATAATTTCTAATAAAAATAAGGTTCTGTTCAGTCCTGTATTTAAAAATCAGGCTTAATAAAATCATTCTTGGTGATAATATTCTTATTGAAGGATTTAAAAATAAGAATAAATAATCCCTTTAATAGCTTTTCCCCCCATGCGAACTCAAAAAACAAGAATACATAGGACAGAATCAAATTGTACTTGTTCTTTATAGAGCAACAAGTCAAGCAACTGGGATCCTGGAGACATTATGTTCCACTGATGGGGTAATTTTCCAATAAATATCTATCCTTTTTTTGTGAATGTCCCACCATATCATTTCTGAATGAATTATCAATAGAATTTCCTCTGGGGAAACAGTAATATCTATCAGATCTCTGAAAGCATGGCTTGAACAGTGTTACAGCAGCTGTTCTGGGTATGTTCTCAGAGCAACGTAATTATAATTGATGGTTGTCATATCTTTCAGATATCCTCATGGAATATTTCAATTCTCCTTTGACCTCTTTTCATTTCTCCATTCTCCCCCCAGAACCTTTGATTTTTTAAGTGCCTTACTTTCTATTTCTTCTGAATTTTATACCTCTTATTTTTCTACCTCCCCAAAAAGTCAAGAGTAATTATATTAAAATAGGAAATTAAAAAACTACAAATAGAGTTAGAAAATAAATAAATGAAGACAGCCTTTTTAGATGACATATTTGATTTGGAAATATTCTATAATAATATGCAATATATTAATTACTATAATTATGTTGTTTGGATACATTCATATATGTATAAAATGTGTGAATTACTCTACTTGAACTAATATTCTCTACAGGGAAATTAGTCAATTAGTAAAAAATTATTAGTCAAATTTTCTTTACTATCTGAATAGCAGTTCAGTCCAACCATCTGCTATTGATTCAGCTAATATGAATTTAACTTTATGTAAGAAGTATAGAACTATTAAGTATTCTTAAATTTGAAATGAAGATTATTACAAAACACAGAAGTATAAAGAGACTGAAAAAAAAAGAATAAAAAGAAATGTGGATAAAATTTGTAAAGAAAAAATATTGTTAAAGTAGTTAGTATACTTTATCATTTTGAAATCACAACAGATTAAACTCTACCACTGTATGTTTTGGGAAAGTAGAAATGTTTTGAAGCTCTTTGAATTAAGTTTATGAAATGTAGATATTTCTAAAAACCTCCCATTGGTTCCTATAGAATTAGATGCTGACATGGTTGTCCTTAAATCCTTCTCTGACCCACTTAACATACATACATAGATCTATACACACTGCATGGTGTACTATTTTAATGTTATAGTATATCATGAGACCATTATCTGAGTTAATAAAAACAAAGATAGAATTGAACACAACAAGTTTTTTTTTTTTTTTTTTTTTTTGCAGTTTTTGGCCAGGGCTGGGTTTGAACCCACCACCACAGCATATGGGGCCAGTGTCCCACTCCTTTGAGCCATAGGCACTGCCACATCAATTTTTTTTTTTTTTTAGATTATAAGTAATTCATTGTTTCCTGGAAGTATTGCAAACTTCCTGAAATTTCTGTGGCAAAAAATCAAGAACTTAACAGATGATAAATTAATTGATTAAAAATTGAAAAGAGAAGATAAAATGTATTTTGAGAAATATAAAAAAAAACTTAATTAACAGAGAAATATCTCTTTGCTGTAATCAGGTTCAACTATTCAAATAATGCACCAAAGAATCATTTAAAAATTTCCTTCATCAGGGTTAGTTTTCTCATGTTGACTCAGATCTTCTCCTAAGAAAAGGTTTAACATTTTAAACCTCTGGAGTAAGAGTGTTTGCTACTGGTTTAGAATTCACATATAAATATTTATAGTTTCATAACAGTTGGAAAAAGAAATAGGCCTCTGATAAATGTTTGCATCAATTTTTTATAAGAAGGACAGACTTCTAAAATTATTATAGCAAAGATATTCCCCTAGTTTATTTAATAAAGAAGAATGGAGCATAGCTAATTTTTAAATTATAAAAAGCAACAAATATTATGAAGTTGGAAGGAATACGAAAAAATAAGCAGTTAACTTATAAACTTCAAATGAGAAAAATAGATGTATAATTTTGTACTCTAAAATACTAATACATTTTTCTATCATAGTCATTAATAAGTTGATTATTGAATCTTTACACTTTAAAGCCTAGATATTCCACTAAACCGTTGCTTTCACTTATAAAAACGACCTAATCACTTTTTACAGTCTCTTAATTTTTCTATTTAGTAATTCCATTTTAGATTACTAAGTTAAAGCCAGTCTTTTACATAAAATTTCCTTAGAGAGGAGGTTATATTAAAATATGGGATAAGATTCATGTACTTCATAACTCTAAAGAGTAAGTAGAAACAGGGGCAGGATAAAGTACATTCAAAACATGAAAGGATTGGAAATTATAAAGTGACTTGTAGGGATTTTTTAAATCACGCTTTAAAAGTGAGTCTTGAGTTAAGAAAAAAATTCAAATTAGTTATCCTATTAGAGATACAGTACAGGATAATACTGAATATAGGGCAAATATTTTATTCATCATATGCTAACTAAAATGTAAAAAGTTGAAATAATATCTCACATGCATGCTTCAAAGATAAATACCAACAAATTTCCATATAGCAAATAGTATAAAATCTATAGCAGTAAGTCAACCTAGAGGGCTTTTTTCTTTTTCTTTTGTCTGTTACATGACTTCAATAAAATTAGAAGTCTCCAAGAATTTTTTCAAAGTTCATATTTAATAACAGTTTTATAAATGAAGTTTATTTGGCCAGCTCCAAGTCTATAGCCACCTTTGATCATACAAATTTATGGAGTCTTCATTATTCTCACATATGAGTAGAATCTCACTCTTTACTGAACCAATACAGAAATGTATTAATCCTTTGTAATAGAGTCAGTATACCATTTCCTTGGTGTATAGATGTAACTCATATCCTATTAAATAACTCCACTCTTAAATTAATTAGTGTTTCTAATCGACCTTAAGTTCTGATTTGTAGAAGATTACAGTCAATTAAATGAATATGTTTATTTGTAGACCTTTGACACCTTATAAAAAATATCAATTATATTTTCTTATAAAGTCCTAAAAGGAAGCAGCTTCAGTGACAAGAACAAAGAGGTCAATGAAGAAAGAGCAAGCAGTGAAGCTTCAGTAATGAAAGTAAGAACAAGGGACTGTCAGAATCCCTGAATATTTTGCCTGTATATTATATTACTATTAAGAATATATTCATTATCGATGTATATTTGATTGTTCCTATTTTAAGACTTAATGTGATATATTCTAAAGGTGTTTCTAGAGTATTATTTTGGGAGAATAAAAATTAAAATAGTTAAGATAACATGTTTATTAGATAAGATAACATGTTGCTTTTCATAAATGGTAAATTTCATGCTATTTAGATTAAGATATGGAGTGCATAAAAATTTAAAATGTCATTTTCTATCTATATCTTATTTATTTTTGTACTCTTTCTTGCCCAGTTTTTTTGGCCATTCTAGATGTTTCTAAATACAGATACTTTACAATTACAATCTTTTTCAGAGACAGGAGAAGTTCATTTATTATAAATGATCTGAGACAGAGAATTTTTATGGCTAGTCTGTATCTACATGAGTGGAGACACCTCGGAAAAAAAAGAAAAAAAAATGTCCTTGTAGACTGATTATATACTAGGAGACAACTTTTTTCTAGTTTCAGGGTTCAGAATCTGCAAACTATACATATTTCTCAGACCTTCTAAAAAAATCACTAAATAGAAACTGTAAGGTGGAAAGAGGTATTTCTTTTTCTTACTTCTGTCAACATCACTCATGCAGAAGGGATGTCTTTGGACTCCTCATTTCTGTAAGTGCCCTCAGTACCAATAGCAGTTACTCGGTTTCCTCTGTCAGAAACTTGGATCTACTTGGAGCCCCAGACCTGAGCTCCTAGAATCAAGTTACGGCGTTTTTCCTTTTATGCTCAGCTCCCTAGGAAGCTGATTCCTGTAGTTACTGTCTCTGGTTTATGTGATTGTCCCTTATTGTTCTTTCAATCTTCCAAAACATAAGTGTGTGTTCTCTATTAAATTCTGACAGTTTAAATAGTTAGTGTGGTCCTTGTTTTCCTAACTGAAACTCAACTGACAGAACTTATGTTAGGACCTAAGGTTTCTTAGAATGCTTTAACAGAAAATGCATAAACGCAGTTTATTTATTTATTCATTGTATTTCTTAAAATTTAAATATTTAATTTTATACAAGGGAGACCCTGAGTATAGCCTCAAGTATGAATCTTTAGGTTTGAGTTGTTATATTCCTGGAATTAAAGGAATTCTTTAAAAAATGAATAAAATCTGGAGAACCCTTGGATTGTGCCTTGCATTGTATCTTGCAGAAGTATCTAAGTTATAGATGGGCCTGAAGGACAATGTGGAAAATAATGACCCATTCAGGTACGTCTAAGCAGCATCCTGTGTCTGGTTATGAATATGCTTATCTAAGGTGGTGGATATCACAAAAATTATGCACAGATCTTTTTTTGCTCATCAGGTTTCATTAGTGTTGTGTACTTAATGTATGGCCTGACACAACTCTGAAATAAACATTCATCGCCACCATGGGCCACAGTTGGATGCCTCTGTGAGCATCTTCTACATGTATATCAGGGTCAGCAAACATGTTTTACCGATAAAGGTAAGGACAGTAAATATTTTCTGTTTTACAGGCAAAGAGGTTATTATCTAATTGCTTAAAAGAAAAAGTAAATATCTGTACATTTTGTATTATGATAGTAAAAATGTTGTGTACTCTAATTTCAATTTTTTATAATTTTCACAAGCCACAGAACATTACTCTCTTCTTATTTCATTCAAACATTTAAAAATGGAAAACTCATTCTTTGCTTTCAGGTCAAACAGCCCCAGATGGTGAGCCAGCTTTGACTGCAAAATGTAGTTTACTAATTGCCATTTCTTATTTTTGCTTCACTGTGTCCCCAAATGTTGCCCTTCCCATGCTTTAAGATAGCTCAACAAAACGTCTTATATTTCAGCCAGCATAAAAGGAGAAAACTTGGTTATAAGAATAGTAACTGAATGTTTTACCTAATTTCTAACTTTATATAAATGGAAATCTGTGTATTATATATTGTTTCTTTAGGTCAATATTACATCTGAAAGATTTATCTGTTTTGTTTTAATAGCTCTAGAACATTAATTTCTGTACAATATTCAATTATATGAATATACTACTAATTATTTATCCAATATAGTGTTGATGGTCCATTGGGTTGTTGGTAGTATTGAATTATTTCAAATACTAATAGTATTTCTGTCCTTCTTAGAACGATTACTTCTTATTCATCTGTCTTCATGCTCACTGGTTATCCTTTGGTATTGCCATTCTTCCATTAAAAGCATCCAGCAAATTTTTT